>JAIGNY010003204.1:322500-365000 GCA_020152595.1 Chiridota heheva
TATATATATTTATATATATATATATATATATACATATACAATATAGAGCTTAATAGAAAATATAATTATTACACTTGTAGTATTGCTGTTGCTGTGACTCGGAGTTTCAAGGTTCGGTAGCAATCGTCGGACAGCTTATGACATTTTAGAATGGGTTCTAACATGGGTTTGTAGTATTTGACATATTTTCAATAAGCGTGCAGCAATCAACAGAACTATATTAATATATATGTACATGTTTTGAATTGGATTCTTATAGACCTTAATGAACGCGTGTCAAAGAGGAATATTTAACTACCACTATATCTGCACCATCCAACCCAAATGACTAGATTAGTACAAAAAATATTATTCTTCTGTTTGGAATGAAGACTATGCCGGAAGTATAAAGTCTTGAGATAAGTCTACAACTCTTCTCATATACTTTCAATATGCATCTGTTATTTCCTACTGTAAGGTCTGCTGGTATTACAATATGTTTAAGTTGCATTGATAACGTAACAAATTTTCCTCGAATATTCCTTTAACCGTTAAATACTCATCCTTCAGTTACTTTGATATACTATTTAAATCAAAAAATGTTCATAATCGCCTGTATAAGTGTTAGAGTAAACTTTATAATTACTACGACGTAGCGGAGATCTGCTTGTACGATAAAAAGTTATTTTTGTGTTTAATTTGCTTTAATATCCCGCTTTCTTCAACTACTTCTTCTCTGTTTCTTTGTTACTAGTAAGTTTTGGAACTGCGGCTCTTTTCATATCCTTTATATATGCATCTTTCATTTACTTAAATATCTAATTTGATGCAGAACTTTTCTTCATAAAGGACTATTTTGTAATCATTACAGACGTAACGAGTGTCTGTGTCTGTATCAGTTTATACTTTAATTTCTCGAATATATTCTAAAATTGTCTTGCCAGTTGCAGTTTGAGAGACGGCCCTGTCATGTACTTTCAATATGTATATCTTTTGATTTGAAATACAGAATTGATTAAAAGTGTAAACACGAAGGCATGAAGGCATTATACGAAGGCAACATTATACGAAGGCATGAAGGCAACATTATACGAAGGCATGAAGGCAACATGAGCTAAAAACTACTTTGAAATTGATTGAAAACCATCATAGTAGCCACGCATTTTACCAAATCGGTTAAACATTGACGACTTTGAGACTTCACAACATTTGTGAATTTCCGGCGTCAATGTGAATATCTGAGGCAAATGTTATGTATTACAGGGCGACGTCAATATGAATATTTAGGCAAATGTTATGTATTACAGGGCGACGTCAATGTGAATATCTTAGGCAAATTGTATGTATGACAGGGCGACCACGGTATTTTCCTTTGTAAATCATTTGTCTTTTAGATAAACTTTGAATACAATAATAGCAAGAATATATTTTGTCTAAGATTTAGGAAGGAAATTTAAAGACTTATATAAAGATTTTGAGCAATTGTTTGCAATACGACAATAAATTCCGTGTTTAACTTAAAGTGATAAAGTTTCTCTTTTTCTTTCCGCTTATTTTGGAAATTTGGAATAATGCGCTGATTATACACAATGCCAACACATCTATCTTTAATTAAATATCATACTTCAATAAGAAATGATCTTCATAAAGTCCCATGAAGTGTTTTGCTAACTTTATAACAAGGACGTAACGGAGGTCTGCAGGAATATGACAATAAGTTCTGCATTTTGCAAGTTTGATTAAATTTCTCGCATACTCTCATATTTTGCATTTTCTTAGCAGTAGTTACATCTTGTAAATACGGTTTCTATAATACCATTCACTTGATTGGCATGCTAATATTCATATACTCCCAATTCCAGATCAAATTTGACGAAAGAGGCTGTCTTTCTCCTTGACCTAATTTGATATTCTGTGGTGTAATTTTGTCCAACAAATGAACAATAGTTGTGACATCTTTTCATGAAACCTTCATTTGTCCATATCTCCGTTTGAATAAGTACCCTGTGGAATAGTTCGCCATAATTTGATAGTTGAGACATTTCTGAAGTATATGAAGCATTTCCTGGATTTTTCGTTATTCTTAAAATGTCTATCTGTCTTCCTTGTCAGCTACACGCACTAGAGAAAGTTTTGAATAGATCAAGTGCCCTTGTCATGGTTCTTGAGAAGCAGCTCGTGACGTCATGTGGGTGGAATAGAACATAAGGTTTTGCATAATTACCTTGTTTTTGCAGTTTAGGCTTTCTCATTTATGTTTTTTATTGTTTCGGTGGGTGGGCTAGAATATCATTCCAAGGGAGGACAAATGGGTAACTAAGAAAGCTATGCATCATAATACACTTTTATGCAGCGAATTACGATAAGAAGGCAAACGATACACACTTGTTCTTAACATATAGGGCATCGGTTTTCATGATCACAGGAGAGGGAATGTTCTAGTTACAATATGTGTCTATAAATCACCGATGTGATCGTGTAGTAGAAACATGAGAATTAAAAGTGAAATAAGCTGCTTAAACTAAACATGTAACAATATTCAGAGTGAAGATTGAACGGTCTTTGGTTTTTAACATTTCGCTTAATGAACTATGCTAATTATTGTGGCATATTGTAGCACCGTCACGTAATTTATGTACAACTCTTTGTAAGTGGCATTATCGAGGAATGATTACCTATAAACGAATAAAACAACATTATTATGTTATTAAAGGAGACATACAGTCTGATACAATCCTTATTTCATATAATAGAAGATTAAAATCGTGTTCTTATCTAAGTAATTCATGTTTGAAAACGACACATGGAGGCTGCCATTTTGCTCATTTCTGTATTGGAATCTTGTGGATTATAGAACTATATCCCGAACAGGGATATAAGTATTATAATGATTTCTTTATCAATCTTAGTAAAGTTTTTATTCCAAAATAATGTGACACAAAGTTTTAACTCCATGCTTTCATTTGTACACAAAAATGTCCTTGACCCTTGCAAAAGAAAAACAATTTTTCATAAACTTTATACCTTCAGATAGATAGTAAAGACATACAAGGCATTTCAACATCCTGTTGGGTTCTTGACATCATTTTTAGCATATTCTAAATTAAAATAGCATTTCTTATAGTAGTAGCATTACAGCTTTTAGCAATACAAAAATGTGTTAGATTGCTTCTGGAGCTATGAATCTTAATAATCCGAAGATTTGTAATTTCTAATTCTATTATTTGAAATAAAGATTGCTAAAGACTTAATGTCAATTAAAAACTCCTCCGTTTGAAAGACGGACGTGCTCAATTTGACACAGACCTTTTAAGCGCCATCGACAGACATTCAATCAACATCTTGCTAATGTATTATGTAATCAGCTGATCTCACAGGTAGTTGACAAAATTATCAATTTTGTCATCATTTAATATTTAAACATTACCGGTTTTTATTTCTATTATTTATAACTTTTCATCAGGTTTAATTTTAAAATTTGGTGCAGAAATCGTAAACAATATCAAACTAGCAATTGAGTTGTATGCAAGGGGCGGAATTGTGAACAACATCAAACTAGCAATTGAGTTGTATGCAAGGGGCGGATTGTATACAACATCAAACTAGCAATTGAGTTGTATGCAAGGGGCGGATTGTAAACAACATCAAACTAGCAATTGAGTTGTATGCCAGGGGCGGATTGTAAACAATATCAAACTAGCAATTTAGTTGTACGCAAGGGGCGGATTGTAAACAACATCAAACTAGCAATTGAGTTGTACGCAAGGGGCGGATTGTGAACAACATCAAACTAGCAATTGAGTTGTACGCAAGGGGCGGATTGTGAACAACATCAAACTAGCAATTGAGTTGTACGCAAGGGGCGGATTGTGAACAATATCAAACTAGAAATTGAGTTGTATGCAAGGGGCGGATTGTGAACAATATCAAAGTAGAAATTAAGTTGTGTGCAAAGGGCGGATTGTGAACAACATCAAACTAGCAATTCAGTTGTATGCAAGGGGCGGATTGTGAACAATATTCAACTAGAAATTGAGTTGTATGCAAGGGGCGGGTTGTGAACAACATCAAACTAGCAATTGAGTTGTACGCAAGGGGCGGGTTGTGAACAACATCAAACTAGCAATTGAGTTATACGCAAGGGGCGGATTCTATCAATTGAGTTGTACGCAAGGGGCGGGTTCTACAAATTGAGTTGTACGCAAGGGGCGGGTTCTATAAATTGAGTTGTATGCAAGGGGCGGGTTCTATAAATTGAGTTGTATGCAAGGGCGGGTTGTGAACAACATCAAACTAGCAATTGAGTTGTACGCAAGGGGCGGATTGTGAAAAACATCAAACTAGCAATTGAGTTGTACGCAAGCGGCGGACTGTGAACAGCATCAAACTAGCAATTGAGTTGTACGCAAGGGGCGGATTGTGAAAAACATCAAACTAGCAATTGAGTTGTATGCAAGGGGCGGATTGTGAACAAAATCTAACTAGCAATTGATTTGTAGGCAAGGGGCAGATTGTGAACAACATCAAACTAGCAATTGAGTTGTATGCAAGGGGCGGGTTGTGAACAACATCAAACTAGCAATTAAGTTGTACGCAAGGGGCGGATTGTGAAAAACATCAAACTAGCAATTGAGTTGTACGCAAGGGGCGGATTGTGAACAACATCAAACTAGCAATTGAGTTGTATGCAAGGGGCGGATTGTATACAACATCAAACTAGCAATTGAGTTGTATGCAAGGGGCGGATTGTGAACAAAATCAAACTAGCAATTGATTTGTAGGCAAGGGGCAGATTGTGAACAATATCAAACTAGCAATTGAGTTGTACGCAAGGGGCGGGTTGTGAACAAAATTAAACTAGCAATTGAGTTGTACGCAAGGGGCGGATTGTGAACAATATCAAACTAGCAATTGAGTTGTACGCAAGGGGCGGGTTGTGGACAATATCAAACTAGCAATTGAGTTGTATGCAAGGGGCGGATTGTATACAACATCAAACTAGCAATTGAGTTGTACATAAGGGGCGGATTGTGAAAAACATCAAACTAGCAATTGAGTTGTACGCAAGGGGCGGATTGTGAACAATATCAAACTAGCAATTGAGTTGTACGCAAGGGGCGGGTTGTGAACAACATCAAACTAGCAAATGAGTTGTACGCAAGGGGCGGATTGTGAACAACATCAAACTAGCAATTGAGTTGTACGCAAGGGGCGGATTGTGAACAACATCAAACTAGCAATTGAGTTGTACGCAAGGGGCGGATTGTGAACAACATCAAACTAGCAATTGAGTTGTATGCAAGGGGCGGATTGTATACAACATCAAGCTAGCAATTGAGTCGTACGCAAGGGGCGGATCGTGAACAAAATCAAACTAGCAATTGATTTGTAGGCAAGGGGCAGATTGTGAACAATATCAAACTAGCAATTGAGTTGTACGCAAGGGGCGGGTTGTGAACAAAATTAAACTAGCAATTGAGTTGTACGCAAGGGGCGGATTGTGAACAATATCAAACTAGCAATTGAGTTGTACGCAAGAAGCGGGTTGTGAACAATATCAAACTAGCAATTGAGTTGTATGCAAGGGGCGGATTGTATACAACATCAAACTAGCAATTGAGTTGTACGCAAGGGGCGGATTGTGAACAAAATCAAACTAGCAATTGAGTTGTATGCAAGGGGCGGATTGTAAACAATATCAAACTAGCAATTGAGTTGTATGCAAGGGGCGGATTGTGAACAACATCAAACTAGCAATTTAGTTGTACGCAAGGTGCGGATTGTGAACAACATCAAACTAGCTATTGAGTTGTACGCAAGGGGCGGATTGTGAACAATATCAAACTAGCAATTGAATTGTACGCAAGGGGCGGATTGTATACAACATCAAACTAGCAATTGAGTCGTATGCAAGGGGCGGATTGTAAACAAAATCAAACTAGCAATTGAGTTGTATGCAAGGGGCGGATTGTGAACAACATCAAACTAGCAATTTAGTTGTACGCAAGGGGCGGATTGTGAACAACATCAAACTAGCTATTGAGTTGTACGCAAGGGGCGGATTGTGAACAATATCAAACTAGCAATTAAAATCACATCTAAGGTTTTGATATTAAAACTACAGAATAAATTTTCTATTGTCGAAACAAAACAATTCAGTAAATATACTTTACAACAAAGTAAATATTAGATCTCACTTTAGGATTGTTCAGGCATCTGTATTGCGAGGAAGTAAAATACAAGATTTGATGCATTACATTTTTCTGGTGCTTCAAAATATAAAATTTACTCCCAAAACGTAAAATGTATTTTGATTTGATATTTTTTTTCTTTTAATTTGAAAATTTTAAATTTAAACTGTATCTATTGCCCATTGGCGTTTTATTATTTCCATCTTAATTTTAGAGGGTGACAAATATATCTCCATATGAATATTTATTTTTAAACGCAAATCATACTTGGCGAAACATTCGCACTTTTGCCGAAAAAATCATTATGCTCCCATCGAACTTAATGCCAGCCGAGCTCTCCACTCCAGAATGAAACTATAATGAGCTAGAATTAAGCAAGAAACGTTATTCCTAACTTGTTTGGAATAATAGTGTTACGATGAAATCACAGCATCATTTCTCACGAACTTTCTTTAACATTATTTACATATAAGTCTTCATGGAATATCTGAATATATCACTTTCAATTTGCTACGGTTTGCACATTTATAAGAGGCTAGAGCTTTTGCTCTATTGTCGTTAAATCTGTGGACCTTGGATAACGTCATTGCCTTTCTCGGTATTGGTAATCTGAGGGCGTTTAGTTATTGTTTGGGTTTGAGGTTTTCCTAGATGTAAAATTTGCCAATAATGAGTGAGATGATTTTTCCACGAAGTCTTATGACGTGCTTCCTTTTTTTTAAACTAAAGGTTCTTTTATATTTGAATCATATAAATAAAGTAGAAAATTGGTAATGAAAAAGAATATGATGGAGGTCAGAAACAGCAGTGCAATCAGTTAGGTTGAGTCTGTCAGTTCGAGATGACAAGAGAAAGTTATAGTCATAGTCAGAGTTGGTTTTTTAACAAGTTTACAATATATTTCAGACGCTTTATCAATACTGCGCGTTCCGTTTCTCCTTTTTTGGACCTTAAGGTACATTCTTTATGTTCTTTCATCGATAATGATACTGGACGGAACAATATTGACTCACATTTGAACTATCTATCTACAAACTTGTATAATATAGCGAATGTGTAAAGTAATCGAAGTTGTCCTCATCCAAGAAAGACAAGATCAACAGTGTGCAGGTATATACGTCTACCTTCAAAGTTTATATCAATCTCTTTGTGTCGTGAGATTATTGTTTTGATCATCAAGAAATGTTCGCTATCACAATCGTTCTGTAATAATAACACTATTTCGCTGAAATGTCTTTCATGCTACTTTTGAAAACATTTTAATGTGACTCCAGTAGGTGTTGAGATTAAAGCAGAGAGCCACCCTAAGGCCTTACCTTTCCGTTTTGTTACACAGTAATTGCAATTTCTACTATTCTTGCATTCATAAGAAAGAAAACAGAGGTATTATATAAATACAGCATCAGATCAAATGAATTTGAAATGTCTGGATGAAAGTTCATTGTTATGAGGACATTTTCGATTATTGTCCTCACGTGATAATAAGTGTTAATTTTTAAAACTGAGAAAATAACAAGTACAACTTTCATATTGGCATGATTGGGAATGTAGATAACAAAAAGTACATAACATGATTTTTATTTTCTCAAAATCGGTACTTTTCTTGAACCCATACGCTTTTTTGTAGATTGTTGTATCTTTTTTTTTTAATATTCCAATTTCTTTCATTCTCAATGCGCGTAAATGTTTCACAATCATTTGAAATTCGTCAATACAGTAAAAATACATGGTATGTCCGGTACATGATAAGAATATGACGGCATGCATTGCAATAAAAATCCTTGTTTTGAATTTAACGACTTAAAGGTATGGGTTTCTCCCAGACTGGTTAACGAGAAATAACTATAGTATTTTATAGATAATAAATGCTTTATCAAAGCTTGAACTATTGAGGATGTGTTTATTGTACTACAAATGTTATATAGACAATTTCGATTGTCAAGAAATTCCTTCGCTATCAGAATTGGTCCATAACGTTCACATGTTTGTCACGCTACTTTTGGAACCTTTGAATATGACGTATGTACGTAGTTGTTGTGATTTAAACAGGGAGCCACCCTACGGCCTAATATTTTATTTTAAAAGACAGTAATTGAAATTGTTACCATTCTTACATTAAAGGATTAGTTCAGAGGTTAAGCAAGTCTTTCTAATATAAAAGAGGGATTCAAAACAAACAAAATGGTGAAGAAAGCATTACAAAATCTTATTCTGTTAAGAAATATCTAAGTTTAAAGTTTGGTATCACTTTGTCCAGAAACGACTGAAATCAGACTAGTTGTGATGTCATAGCCTCAGATTCCTTAAAGTCTTTATGTATTATATTATATTTTGTCCTGCGATTTTGTGATTTGTCAAAAAGTAGTAAAACTGAATCTAAGAATGGTATCAAATAATATACCACCTGAAGAAAGTTCGAAGAAAATTAATTCAAATAGCGAAAAACTTAAATAAACATTTATTAAAATACATTAACAATTGTTAAAAATGTGAGTATGAAGACGCCAACTTTTCATAGTAGACATATTACACCAGCTATTTATACAGAGGTAAGACAGAGCTTTAAACCTGATCATCTCCGTAACGGAATAAGATTTTTAAACGCTTTCTTCATTTTGTTTCCTTTGACGTTCTCTTTCATATATGATGGCACATGTTTGATCACTAAATTAATCTTGTAATCCTGAATTGATATCAAATAAACAAAGAAAACATACATCTATAGTGGTATTGGAAATATATCTGCATTTATTTCCTTGGTGGACCTCAGTAACATTAAACTTTAACAGTCCCGTCAAGTGCAACCATCCTAGTTATAAGCTAAGGTTGTTACTGTTTTCATAATTGAATGGAATCTAGAATAAATTACTGTCAAGGTAAACAACCGTTTGTTCTCCAACTCAAATTTAAGTCATTGATAAATTCACCATGCAAATTATTTTCTATTGAAAATTAGGATTAGAAACAATTTTGTGGATGAAGACTTAGAAATCTCCAATCATAAAGATACATTTCGAATAAAGCAAATTAGTCCACATTTCCTAAAAATCGAGATTATAACCTTTCTGGTAAATGGTTTGTAATGAATTACAAAATATTTGTCATCATTATGTGATTTACAATGAGTGTCAAAGTTTCCACAACTACTTTCAGTTCTAGACAGAAAAACCTTATAAAGAGCGCATGGTGCAATATACTTGATTGTTAGATACATTACATAACAAATAATTATTCTTTAGGATAATTTTAATCCTTAAAATTACAGTTTCTCCCAGGCTCCTGTTATTAAACCAGGAACTTTTCCATACACAATAAGACACCGAGAGCATTAAACAAGAAGCGATCAGTTTCTAAAATTCAAGATCAAAATACTTCAAACTGATGTATCGTTTGCAGCTTTCATAAATTGAAACATGCCGCGGGCAAATTGAAAGGAAAACAATTTCTATTATGCCAGTGTACTTTCAAGACGGAAATTAAAAACATTTTTTCGCTGTCAAAATTATTCATTTATCTTCTAAACGCATTCTCATATTGGAAAGTTGACAGAATTAAACTTGGCATTTATATATTAATTCAGGAGCAACCCGAAAAACTGGGTACTCTGAAATACCTAAAAAAATTGGATACTTTGATGTATCATTTCATCGCATGAGCGTACACATTTGACTAGCCCACACTAAACATATGGGGGTTTTCATTTTCGGCCCGGATTGCCCAAAGTTTCAATAGATATCCTCAAATTTTGGAGACGGATAGTAAATAGATATTCAAAACTTTTTGCTGCTGCTTTTTTAAATTCATCGTCGCCTTTTTGAGAAAATGAACAAAACAGACTGCCCATAATCTGTTTTATTCAATTTTTTTAAAAAGGCAACCGTGAATTTCAAAAAGCAGCAGCAAAAAATTTGAATATCTATTTACTATCCGTCTTCAAAATTTCAGGATATCCATTGAAATTTTGGATAGTCCGGAGCGGAAAGTAAGAAACCCCATATGTTTAGTGTGAGCTAATCAAATGTGTAGGCTCATGCCATGACGTGATACAAAAAAATACCCAATTTTTTTTGTATTTCAAAGCACCTAGTTTTTCGGGTTGCTCCCGAAGTGTATATTGTTTATTTAAACTTAAGGCATTAATTCAAAGGTGTTTTTCTTTCTTTCATTAATGTATACAGATGTAGAACAACACTGTGTTCTGAAAGTTTCTGCACATGTGAAAATATGTTTTTAAGTTAAAATGGCTATTATAATTCTAAAATTTGAAGCTACATTCAGTATATGTTTACCAATGTTTAATACCGTGGTATAGCTCAACCTACTGGATGAAGCTGGTTTTCAATTAGTGTTTGCTGCAGACTTTGCAAAGGCAAATCAACAACAAATTAAGATAAAATGTACGTACAGGTTTAATAAAAAAGTAAAAAAAACTTAAACAAGAAATTATAAAAGAAAGAATTTTGCATTTCTTTATAAATAATACATTATTATAAAACGAGATTGTAACTTAAATCCGTCCAAGCCATTATGCAATAGGTGGTTATTACGAACTTGATCTCCGATTTTCATGGTGCAAGCAGATAAGAGCACATGACTCCCCCTGGACGTGATGCCAGTCCATTAACAGTAATACTGATACTCATTTTCAACTGAATAGACTGGAGCAAGTAGAGTAAAGTATCTTACTCATGGACGTATTGAAGAGTTGTGAATCGAACCCGGTACCTTTCGAATACGAGCAAGACTCTGTAACCACTAAACCACTGCACCTCTTATAAAAAAAGGATCAACTTTTATATATTCCTAAATAAAGGTAGCATGCACATGCACAGAAAGATGTAAAAGTACATCGACAAGAATACATGAAAGTTTATAAACGGGATAAACCTTTGTATATTCCTGTCAATGTACTTTTTCATCTTTCTGTTCTTGTGCATGTTGCATTCATTTCCACGTGAAGAGACAATTATGCATTTATCACACCCTTCCAAATAAATTATCAGAAACGGGAACGAATTTGCTTGTCACAAATTGATAAACTTACAAAAGTTACATCGGCGAGATGCCCAGGTGTTTTTGTAATGACTTTTGTAGCATAAGCAAAGAATTGCCAGTTTATCGAAAGTTTTGCTTCCTTCTGTTCATCTCTTACTAAATACCTAATTCTATCT
This sequence comes from Chiridota heheva, assembly GCA_020152595.1. Lineage (NCBI taxonomy): Eukaryota > Metazoa > Echinodermata > Holothuroidea > Apodida > Chiridotidae > Chiridota > Chiridota heheva. Next base: position 333,842 of record JAIGNY010003204.1, read on the forward strand.
CTAACGTTGTGTATAAAAGTTTATGAAGAATAATACAATATCCATTGTATCTCTGTCTGAAGTTAACAGTTCATTCTTATGATCAAATGCTTATTAATTTTGAAATGTGTTTCACACTTGTTAGGACTAAATGAAAAATGATTATAGAAAGTTTTCAGCCAATTGATATTAACAATATTATTGTCTTTCGGTGCAATTGTTTTTTTTTTTTGAAACAACGTTCTTTTCGAGCCGGGGTTGACAGAATTAAACAAATCTTCACTCCAAAGTTTCATAGTATAACTGTAAATTTTCAAATAGATTGTTGCGAAGTTCAAGCTAGTAGCAAGCAAAAACGAAAAAAATATATACACATATTGACAACTTCATAATAGTGACTGTAACCTTGAGAATTATATTTCCAAATGGAGAATTTTGAGTAATATAGACTTTTTTAACATTTTAGATTGAAGATTACAATTTTCTTTGGTATTGTGTACTAAATCATATTGTAATGCTTGAACAAACTTATATTAATATGGTTTAACTCAAGAATGATTATGGACAGTTGGCAGCCAATATACGTCAAAACTCTCGTCAAATTGAGGTTTTATTGGTTGTAATGTTTAAAATAAGATTTGTTTCTTTCAAATTTTAAAGAAGATAAAAAAAAGCGCCTTAAGCTAGGGCTGAAAGAATTGAAAAAGAGGCTACATCAAAATATTTAGATATTTATAATTGTAAATGGATAGTGGACTACGAATAGAAGACTCATATTCTTTGGTAATACTTTCTAAATCATACAGGATTGTTTAAACGTTTGAGATAGCTCATTGATTAATATAGATGATGGAAGGAGACTGGTTAATTAGCATATTTTAAAGACATGTAGAGACAACATCAGTTATAATAATGATTATATAGCTAAATAACGTTATTACGACGTTTTTATAGCGGTGTGTGTTGGCTGAAAAACGTTCCTCTTAAATATTATTTTGTAAACCACACATGAAGAGACGGAGACAAGAAGAGACAACATTAGTTATAATGACGTCATATGTGGCTATAAAACGTTACTACGACATTTTTAAAACGGTGTGTGTTTGATAGGAAACGTTCCCCCATTAAGAATGAGTTAAACTGGTGTGTTTATGTGCAAAGTACAAATGAATGAACAATCATATCTCTATTTTGGTATTTACACCATTTTATTTTAGCTCATGTACCACAGTTGCTCGAAGGAGAATAACTGATTTTGATATTAAGTCTAAAGTTGGCATTTTGTCCCAGGTGTAAAAGACATTCTCGTCATATTCCAAAACTCGAAAGAAATTAATAATTTTGCATTTTCCCCAAAATCTTCAAACAATCTTTCTTTTTTATCTTTGAAAAATATTTCAGACTTTTAGAGATTTAAGATAATGAACGTGACTGTTAGCGAATTTGGAAATATATTCATTGGAATCTTTCTTATAATTTGTTTTGCTTCAAAACCCCTTTAATTAATTCGAAGTTAGTTGTATCACTTATCTGATACTTATAGGAGTTATTACTACAATTTACTGTTATCAGTAGTAAATATCTATCTTATTTCTAGTTTCATTTCTCAGTATTATTTGATTGAAATTATAGCTGCAAGATATATTCATGGATACTAACAAAATAAACATTTTAATGTCAATATCTTTTCCCATCCATCAAATTTATTTCTAGGAATTACTTAAAACAAGTGCAAAGTTACCAAGCTTTTGTATATTGTGTTTTGGTTATATTTATTCTTGATTTACATGCATTTTATTAGTAAACCGATATTGCTAAACATTTTTGTTCACCTTTAAAAGGCAACATACCCGTGACTGTGTTTATTCCATGCACAGTGTAATTTGTCATCCATCGAGATTCATTTCTTCAAGTTAAAAATTACAAAAATTCTTTATGTTTCAATTCTGTAAACTAAAATATTACTAGCATGTATCCTAAGGCGTTAATCGTTCTACAGCTGCTGTTTAATTCACCCTTTCTTGTCAGCATTTCAATTTGAAATTAATTTATTTTGACAAACTAATGCCGCTTAAATTCATATTATTTGGCAATATCTAATTTTGTGTAGCACATGACGTCTACTTCTTGGTTGTGGGATACGTAAATTTATCACTTTTTCAAGTGCTATTTTATAAGAGTATACTTGCATAAAGGGAATTTTTCAACTGTGCAACTGCATACCTCACTGAAAGAATAACAGACAATATACAGAAGTTTGATTTCAAACTTTTTATATACATGTTTTTAATGAACATTATTATAAACATTTTAAACATTTACAATGTTATTCAAGGCGAGCAATACGCAGTAAGAGTGAAATAGAAGGAAAATTTGTAAAATCATGCTGTTATAAAAGACAATAAGTTTTAAAATTCACTTTAAGCACCTCTAAGGAAGATAACATATGCAAAAGAAATTAAAAAGTGAAACCTGGTCCCTTGGAAAGAAAAATGTTCTAATTGGATCATGCTATGCTACAAAAGTATTATGTTATCTTAAAGAAGTATCATGTTATCCTACAGAAGTATCTATCCTGTGAAAAGGGGAAGTCTGCCGTGTACTTATACAAAGAGTATTAAGGATGATTATTGGTAGTGACTGATTGGCTGAAAGTATTCTGAGGAGTGTACAAAGTAGATGAGAAGTAATTGGTTGCTTAAATGGGGTAGGAAGGGAAACATTAAGTTGGATTAAGAAATTCCATTTATGTAACACGTTTTGGCGATAATGTGGCTACAAAAGTCTTTTGAAGAATTTATTGTCCCCATTTGAACCAATTTCATCTGTAATCTATCTCTATCTGAATATATTAATGATTTTGATGAGTGGAAACATATATGTTGAGAATAAGCATTCCATTCATCTTATTAATCTCTTGAATGTAACTATTTGACTGAGGTCTCCTACATACAATTCTACTTCAGGATTATATGACTTTAAGACTTTACATCAAACTAAATAGCTAAATCCATACTAGAGTATTTAAAACCCATAAGGTCAATACGGTCGGTGCTTATGATCAACTTCCTTGGCGTAAGCAAATGACATGACTCCCCCTGGACAGGACGTCAGTCTATCGCAGGTCAACTCTTCAGTGTTGGTACTCATTTTGCAGCTGAGTGGACTAGAGCAAGTAGAGTAAAGTGTGCTGCTTAAGGACGCAATGCAGGGCTCGTGGCAGTAAGCGAACCCGGCACCTTTTACATAAGATAATAACTCCTAAACCACTCATGCCACTGCACTTCTGATGAAAATAGTTGTTACACACATTTGACCTCTCATCTCATGTTATGCTAAATAGGTTTTGATCGTTTTGACGAAACAATATACAGCGATTTATTAGTTTGTCATTTCCGAATTAATCATTGCAAAATCTAGTGTCACATTTCTTAATATCTTACAAATGATGTCACTTCAAATACCAATTAACTCCGGGTGTCTTTTTACCAAAAAGTACTTTCTTTAATGCAAGTTCAATTACCTAATTGTTTGACAAGCACTCGACAAACCAACGACGTGTGCTTTTACGGTGTTTAGAGAGAACTTATATAAATAATTCGCCAACAAGTATCAATATATCATGTTTCACAGGGCTCTTCATAAACACAATACAAGACTACGTTTTCTTCTCATATGATATTCAACACGCAGAAACTCATGTTTAATATATAGTTAAGTTAAAAGTTTTATTGCACTCCATTAGACAACGCTTAGGACAAATTCATAATTTGGCATAGAAAATGTCATTTGTGTATTAAGACGAATACATTTTCTGCATACTTGAAAGGAGCCATATATCTATATCGTTGGAGATTTCTCTTCTCAATATTTAGAAAGGAGGATCTTACGTCTCTACATTTAGGAGCAAAAATACGTTCTCGACATTCACATACTCTTTAAATATATATTTCATATTGTTTTAAATCACGGTCACATTTTCTATTGATTCATATGATAATTGAAATTACATTTTAGCGCTACAGTTGGACGTAAAAATTCACATACATGAATATTTATATATATATATATATATATATATATATATATATATATATATATATATATATATATATATATATATATATATATATATATATATATATATATATATGTATATATATATATATATATATATATATATATATATATATATATATATATATATATATATATATATATATATATATATATATATATATATATATATATATATATATACATATATATATATATACATATATATATATATATATATATATATATATATATATATATATATATATATATATATATATATATATATATATATATATATATATATATATATATATATATATATATATATATATATATATATATATAGCGACTATATATAAAGCGTCTCCACTTTTTTTCTTGGAAGTCAGACATTTAAACGTATGTTGGCTAGTTAAGCAATCAATTTGTGTTATATTAGAAGTGAGGTCCAATGTAGAAATTTATTACTATTACAAAATATGATGTTTGACCAGGTCAATTCTCAAACGTCTTAAAGTTAATGTATTTCCATTTTTACAGGTTTTCATCATCTATTGCAATTATCCTTTGTCAATTTCAAACATATTCCTAATCAGTATATCTAGCTGGCACAGATTTATTCAATGACGGAAATTTCTTAAAGAATATTGAAACCCTATTTAAACACCGCAGACTGCATAAATTGAACCATTTGATCGAGGCGTTCCATTTATATTCCGTCGTTTCCCACTTCATCATTTGGGAGAATGTTTAATGATCTAATATGACTGATCATCTATGGCACCAGGACGTTAACTGGCATATCCGACAAGGTCGGCGTGGTTTTCGTCCCCTAGCTGCTTCTCTAAAAACTTCCAGTTCCTCCATGGCCAATTACCTTAAACTGGTTAAATGTTATATATCGTGTTAACGTGGAGATGAAAAAACACCTCAACCCAAGTTTCTGATTGGTCATATTTAAGCAATTACGGACAAGCCATCAACTACCACCACGGAAGTGACGTCACAAGCATTTTTTTTTTTTTTGGAATTAATAGTGACGAGTTAAACACTTTTTTGAGAGGAGATTCTCTATTAACAAATTCTGGAGTTACCTTACTTTTAAGGGTCACTAAGTGTTCCGAACCTTTTCATTTTTCTAGAACAAATCATTAACAGGCTAGTTTTTGTTCTTCAATTAAGAATAATGTCGATTAACGCTGTTTACTTTTACAAATCAATTACATATACTTCAGATCCAAATATACCATGATTGGTTTGATAAAATTGTGCAAATCTTTAGATTAAAACAGAGACTTCGCTTAGCAAATTTCGCAGATTAATCGATACTTTCTCGAAATCAAGATGGACAATTTGTCTTGAACCCATGATTTGATTGTGTTATATTTGCAAATAATATTCTGTTATTTTCAAAGCGTATGAAATGTTCTACGACCATTTGTTGCTCGTCTACACAGTAAAAGTATTTGGGACACGCAGTGCCATATGGGAAAATAGCAGCCTGTAATGCATTAAACATCGTAGTTCACAAGGATCTGAATCATCATCCTTCAAATTGGGTTCCTCCCAGGAATGCTTAACCAGTGCCTCGATAGCCTAGTATAGTTTTAAGTAAAATTTAATAGCATTTATATTTAACAAAAGAGGATAAGTGGCATAATTGAAAATACAAGTAGTGAAATCAAATCAAACTTCTGTTGACTAATAAAAGGAATATATGAATTCTATAGGAAAAAGATTAATTCTATGATCTTACAGAGGTAGAATTTATTACGAATAATGTAACCCGAACGAAAGTTGTGACAAACACTTGGCAAACTTTCTTTACTGTACATTTGCAGAGAAAGACACTTTCTTTGAACGTTAGAACGAATCCATACTAATTCATGCCAAAAGCAGAGAAACACTTTAATTTTGCAAGTATAAGTAGATAAAATGTCGGTCACACGAGCAACTTTGACATTTTAAGAAGAAAATTATCTGGTTATCCCACCCCTTCTTAACGTCCATGAAAGAATACAAACCTTTTTAATCTTGTTATAATATCAAAGTATCGTATGACATCTTATCGTAAAACAAGACTGCTGTATATATAGAAGTGCTTCAGCTCCTTGGGGTATGTTTTGCGCAAAATCAAGATTTCATTATTATGACAGTTTTCGGTTTCAAGTTACTTAAAAGGAAGCTGATTAAAAATATGTATGATCGCGGTGAAGTTGGACCTCGAGGCTCATGACTTCAAAATACATTCTCTCCCTCGAAATATACTAAACTTAATAGTAGATGCTTAATTATTTGCGTCCTTGATATTTAACATATGTTCTACGACTCTATTTCTTGATATGAAGAGATTACCTAGATTGTTAGTAGTGCCTTTGGGGTTTATACATAAAAACAGATGAAGCCTCCAAGCATGTGTGGTGCTCTTCTTACTGGTCTATTTATTGAACCGTGCCATACTTACTCTGCAATAGCTACCTATATAGATACCAATTTATTGCCTCTGAATGTATAAATCGCTAGAAGTTATTGGCTCGCTCCGTAACAGATACTCTTTCGCTTATTTATTAGGTAATCTAAAACCAGTTTTATAAACAGTCCATTTTACGACATTATTGAACATTGTTATAAATAATTATTTTTTGTGCCAACGATATGAACGTGAATCCAAATAACACATTTCGTTTATGTGTCGACATAGTGACGGATGTAGGGTCGACTGGAAAAGCTATGTTTTGTTTTGGCACACTGATGATGTATTTAAAAACTCGTTTTGGCACACTGATGATGTATTTAAACACTCGTTTTGGCACACTGATGATGTATTTAAACGCATATAATTATGATGTATATGTATTTTTCTTTTCCTGATGATGTATTTAAACACTCGTTTTGGCACACTGATGATGTATTTAAACGCATATAATTATGATGTATATGTTTCTTTTCCCTGTTTTCTATAGCTAATGCATCATTCAAACGGTAAATAATCAATAAAATGACACAGATATTCATACCATTCAAAATTAAGATCAATATGTGTTATACATTTTCCCTCTATCGTATTTTGATGGACAAACAAAAAAATTGCTTTCCTGTTTTTCATAAACCGAGCTTTAAAAATATTCAAATGGATCCTATTTTTCGAGAGATTATTTTAAACAATTTTCCCACCTTTTCTGATTCAACAGCAGCATATTTTATGAGTCATAATCTCAACGTTGACGCACTTACAGTATTTAGAACAGTTCACGTTTTCTTCCAAAATAAAATGCAGCCAAAATGCACACTTACATCTATCAACTTCGATAGATGGACATTTATGACAAACTAAACATGATTTGTTATCGGATTTAATTGTTCATATAATAACAAAGATGGTAGGGCTGAAACCAAATTGATTAATAAACATCCTTGCGACAAGAACCCCTGTTTATAATGGCAAGGTATATACCTAATGAATCAGGTATACCGTTTCGATAACAGTTCTTGCGTATATATGAGATTGATTAACCACCATACGGAATATAATATCAAATACGGTATTTCATTCTCGGTAATTACCGAGAGTGAAAACCCACCTGTCAGTCATTTTAGACAGTTATTTGGCTTTCTATTAAAGCTACTCGAGGTGAAGTATATTCACTGTGCCTACTACAATTTGACATTAGACATAGGGTACTCTAACAGCTTATTACACGTCTTGAGCTAATATGAGAGAACTGAGAAATAGAAATGAACAATGAAAACAATGTTATTATTATTTTTAGTATTCCAAGATTGACTTAAAAGGAGAGCAGAATGAGGCGCATAATTTATTAAGGAAATGTATATAGATATCAAGTGGTTGGATTTGTGGTAGACCATCCGCCTCCCCAGCCCGGTGGCTCGGGGTCGAGTCATTCATGGGTCGGATCATACCAAATACTGCAGAATGACACTTGCTGCTGATATGTTATTCCTACCAGGAGATATTCACATTTTAAGGTTCACAGAAAATGGCACTAAACAATTAGGAAAAGGCTTAGTATGACATCACAGCAACACATTTTCCCACAAAGTTGATGTATTTCATTCAAATCTATCATCATTTTGTATTAGTAAAACCTGCTAGAAAAATAAATTGATGAAGTTAGGTACTTATATACATTGCCAAATATACCCTACTTCAATAACTTTTGGAAAATTGTTTCTAATTATACAGAAACAACCAATTAACGTTAAAAGAAATACATAAACATTTGCAATATAATTGCCTCTATTACATCATCAAACACAAATTCGTCATACTCTACAAAGACTTTCAAAAGCAATTGGGAAATCTTTAAAAATCCATATCTCCTGAACTGAATATGATATCAACCTGAATTTTGTACCAAATTGACTCTTTCAATTAAAATTTTACAAAAAAGGATGGGAATATTTCTTTAAAGAACAGAGCAGAGTAATACTTTCATGTCGTTGGTGACTTGCGCCATCGCTATGGTTGCACCGGGTCATTGCCCCGCCCCAGCATAGATCCAGGGACTTAGTTCGTTTTAGTGAAGATAACATTTTTGCGTTTATATGGGATTGGTTTACCATCAAATACGTTTTCTGCAGATTTGGTAATTACTGAGAGTGAAAACCTACCTGTCAGTCTTTTTAGACAGTTATTCGGTTTTCTCTTCGAGTTTACCTGAGGTGAAGTACATTCACTGTGCCTACTACAATTTATTATTAGACTTGGGGTACTCTAACAGCTTATTACATGTCTTGACCTAATATGAGAGAACCTAGAAATAGAAATAAACAATGAAATAAACAATCTTGTTACCACTTTTAATTTTAGTATTTCAAAACCTGAAAGTATAATCAAATTGTATGTAAATCGATACATTTATTATGATATTCAAGTACTAAAGTTGAGTATTTTTGGTTCCATCTAGAAACAATTGTACAAAAACAAAAGTTAAGATGGTGTGGTTGTGCCAAAAGACAAAAGACAATCCTGCACAGATACCTTGCCAGAAACTAAAATGAGAAGCATGCAAAGGAAATGGTGGCAAGATAACACTTAAGAGTTGCCGGGTTGATCTTCGGAACATCCCATATAGCATCAGAGAACCGCGAGAACTTGTCAAAAAGTCATCAGTAATACCCCAACGATCAGCTTGTTACGGGTTAAGTAAGTGAGTGAAAATTAAAGAAGCAGATCTGGATTTCCAGGACATAGACAGGGATTTTCTTAATCTTTTAACACAGTGTGATTGTAAGTACCCCAGATCCTTGCTTCGAAAATCCTTGCTTCGTGAAAATATATATATATATATATATATATATATATATATATATATATATATATATATATATATATATATATATATATATATATATATATATATATATACACACATATATATATATATATATATATATATATATATATATATATATATACATATATATATATATATATATATATATATATATATATATATATATATATATATATATATATATATATATATATACTACTCCCAATTCTGCTAGATATCAGAAATGTTAACTCCTTATCACTTGATCGATCAAATTAAGTTTCTGTTGTAACATAGGTTTTGCACAAAGGCTGAAATATAGCAGAATTAGATCTTCATCTGCCTTGTAATTGTGCAATGTAGAAAATAGCGTTGTAATTACTAACAGATCTCGACGTGTCACAATTAATGGTCTCGACTAGGAAGCATTTATTTTGGACGTCGGTGTTCCACAAGGGTCCGTATTAGGTGCTCTGGTCTTTTCCTTGTACACTGCACCCCTTGCTGATATCATAAAGCTCTATTCCATTGGATATCATTTAAATGTTAATGACACTAAACTTTACAAAAAAAATTGATAATTCAGATATTGCTGATCAAGTTAATTGTCTGGAAATCTGTTCAAAAGGCATCAGAAAGTGGATGCTTACTAACTTTCTAAAACTCAATGATGATAAAACCGAATTCATTTTGACTGGCAGTAAACTTTCTCTGACACAACTTCCATCTTTATCGTTAAATGTTAATGGAGTAACAGTAAAAAAAACTCATCGAAAGTGAAAAACCTTGGCACTGTTTTTGATTCAGAAATGTCCATGCATAATTTCATTACTGCAAAATGTCAAAGTGCTATGTATAATTTGCGTTTTATTGCTCAAACCCGTCACTTCTTAGATATTGATACAATTAGGCACCGCTCCAAAGTATTTCTCATTCAACCATACAAACCAGTACGCTCTTTTAGATCTTCCAATCAAAATCTTCTCCAAGTTCTCAAAACTATTTGTAAAACATGCGATCGCTTCTTTTAAGTGTTTGCCCCCAAGGAATGGAATACCCTCCCTTTATGTATAAGAAATGCCCCATCACCTGATCACTTACTTCTTTTAAACGTGATTTGAAAACGCATTTTTTAAACAGTATTACAGCACCTTATTTCAACTTTTATAGATATTATTATTATTTTTTCACCCCAGGTTTTACCTTTGAATGCATTTTAATTGTTTTATAACTTTTTGATTTCTCTTAGTGTTTTGTGTTTAAGATTGGTAGTTTTTACCGCTTTTTTATTAACTGTTTTATCTTATTCATGTATATGAACTGAACGTTTAAAACCTAATCATTTCTTTTATTCGTATACTGCTGATATTGTAACTTTTACCTATTATGGGGGTTTTAGGTGTTGAAACAGTTTTATTTGTGTTTCTTTTATGTATTGATAAGTAATAAACTTTTCATTTTGTCATGCTCTTGTAAAGCACTTAGAGCTTTTTTTTAAAATAAGTGCTATTAAATATAATTTAATAATGATAATAAGTATTGTTATAAACTTGTTGTGGCCGTTTAACAAGTTTTTAGACTTCATAACATTACAATACAAGAACTTATAAGAATCCTCATTCAACGCTGTTTTACTTGCACAGAATACAGTTCATTAATAACGAACAATGGCCTATTTGTTGATATTCACGATACGTCACTGCCTTTATACCTTGTACGCGTATGAGGCCATGATACTTTTATATTTGTTGATATTTACGATACGTCACTGCCTTTATACCTTGTACGCGTATGAAGCCATGATACTTTTATATTTGTTGATATTTACGATACGTCACTGCCTTTATACCTTGTACGCGTATGAAGCCATGATACTTTTATATTTGTTGATATTTAGGATACGTCACTGCCTTTACACCTTGTACGCGTATGAAGCCATGATACTTTTATATTTGTTGATATTTACGATACGTCACTGCCTTTATACCTTGTACGCGTATGAAGCCATGATACTTTTATATTTGTTGATATTTACGATACGTCACTGCCTTTACACCTTGTACGCGTATGAAGCCATGATACTTTTATATTTGTTGATATTTACGATACGTCACTGCCTTTATACCTTGTACGCGTATGAAGCCATGATACTTTTATATTTGTTGATATTTACGATACGTCACTGCCTGTATACCTTGTACGCGTATGAAGCCATGATACTTTTATATTTGTTGATATTTACGATACGTCACTGCCTTTACACCTTGTACGCGTATGAAGCCATGATACTTTTATATTTGTTGATATTTACGATACGTCACTGCCTGTATACCTTGTACGCGTATGAAGCCATGATACTTTTATATTTGTTGATATTTACGACACGTCACTGCCTTTACACCTTGTACGCGTATGAAGCCATGATACTTTTATATTTGTTGATATTTACGATACGTCACTGCCTTTACACCTTGTACGCGTATGAAGCCATGATACTTTTATATTTGTTGATATTTACGATACGTCACTGCCTGTATACCTTGTACGCGTATGAAGCCATGATACTTTTATATTTGTTGATATTTACGATACGTCACTGCCTTTATACCTTGTACGCGCATGAAGCCATGATACTTTTATATTTGTTGATATTTACGACACGTCACTGCCTTTACACCTTGTACGCGTATGAGGCCATGATACTTTTATATTTGTTGATATTTAGGATACGTCACTGCCTTTACACCTTGTACGCGCATGAAGCCATGATACTTTTATATTTGTTGATATTTACGATACGTCACTGCCTTTACACCTTGTACGCGTATGAAGCCATGATACTTTTATATTTGTTGATATTTACGATACGTCACTGCCTGTATACCTTGTACGCGTATGAAGCCATGATACTTTTATATTTGTTGATATTTACGATACGTCACTGCCTTTATACCTTGTACGCGCATGAAGCCATGATACTTTTATATTTGTTGATATTTACGATACGTCACTGCCTTTACACCTTGTACGCGTATGAGGCCATGATACTTTTATATTTGTTGATATTTAGGATACGTCACTGCCTTTACACCTTGTACGCGCATGAAGCCATGATACTTTTATATTTGTTGATATTTACGACACGTCACTGCCTTTACACCTTGTACGCGCATGAAGCCATGATACTTTTATATTTGTTGATATTTACGATACGTCACTGCCTTTACACCTTGTACGCGCATGAAGCCATGATACTTTTATATTTGTTGATATTTACGATACGTCACTGCCTTTATACCTTGTACGCGTATGAAGCCATGATACTTTTATATTTGTTGATATTTACGATACGTCACTGCCTTTATACCTTGTACGCGCATGAAGCCATGATACTTTTATATTTGTTGATATTTACGATACGTCACTGCCTTTATACCTTGTACGCGTATGAAGCCATGATACTTTTATATTTGTTGATATTTACGATACGTCACTGCCTTTATACCTTGTACGCGCATGAAGCCATGATACTTTTATATTTGTTGATATTTACGACACGTCACTGCCTTTACACCTTGTACGCGCATGAGGCCATGATACTTTTATATTTGTTGATATTTACGACACGTCACTGCCTGTATACCTTGTACGCGTATGAAGCCATGATACTTTTATATTTGTTGATATTTACGATACGTCACTGCCTTTATACCTTGTACGCGCATGAAGCCATGATACTTTTATATTTGTTGATATTTACGATACGTCACTGCCTTTATACCTTGTACGCGTATGAAGCCATGATACTTTTATATTTGTTGATATTTACGATACGTCACTGCCTTTATACCTTGTACGCGCATGAAGCCATGATACTTTTATATTTGTTGATATTTACGACACGTCACTGCCTTTACACCTTGTACGCGCATGAGGCCATGATACTTTTATATTTGTTGATATTTACGACACGTCACTGCCTTTACACCTTGTACGCGCATGAGGCCATGATACTTTTATATTTGTTGATATTTACGATACGTCACTGCCTGTATACCTTGTACGCGTATGAAGCCATGATACTTTTATATTTGTTGATATTTACGATACGTCACTGCCTTTACACCTTGTACGCGCATGAGGCCATGATACTTTTATATTTGTTGATATTTACGACACGTCACTGCCTTTACACCTTGTACGCGCATGAGGCCATGATACTTTTATATTTGTTGGTATTTACGATACGTCACTGCCTTTACACCTTGTACGCGCATGAGGCCATGATACTTTTATATTTGTTGATATTTACGATACGTCACTGCCTTTATACCTTGTACGCGTATGAAGCCATGATACTTTTATTTTGTTGATATTTACGATACGTCACTGCCTGTATACCTTGTACGCGTATGAAGCCATGATACTTTTATATTTGTTAATATTTACGATACGTCACTGCCTTTACACCTTGTACGCGCATGAGGCCATGATACTTTTATATTTGTTGATATTTACGACACGTCACTGCCTTTACACCTTGTACGCGCATGAGGCCATGATACTTTATATTTGTTGATATTTACGATACGTCACTGCCTTTATACCTTGTACGCGCATGAAGCCATGATACTTTTATATTTGTTGATATTTACGATACGTCACTGCCTTTACACCTTGTACGCGTATGAAGCCATGATACTTTTATATTTGTTGATATTTACGATACGTCACTGCCTGTATACCTTGTACGCGTATGAAGCCATGATACTTTTATATTTGTTGATATTTACGATACGTCACTGCCTTTATACCTTGTACGCGCATGAAGCCATGATACTTTTATATTTGTTGATATTTACGATACGTCACTGCCTGTATACCTTGTACGCGCATGAAGCCATGATACTTTTATATTTGTTGATATTTACGATACGTCACTGCCTTTATACCTTGTACGCGCATGAAGCCATGATACTTTTATATTTGTTGATATTTAGGATACGTCACTGCCTGTATACCTTGTACGCGCATGAAGCCATGATACTTTTTATATTTGTTGATATTTACGATACGTCACTGCCTTTATACCTTGTACGCGTATGAAGCCATGATACTTTATATTTGTTGATATTTACGATACGTCACTGCCTTTATACCTTGTACGCGTATGAGGCCATGATACTTTTATATTTGTTGATATTTACGATACGTCACTGCCTGCACACCTTGTACGCGCATGAAGCCATGATACTTTATATTTGTTGATATTTACGATACGTCACTGCCTTTACACCTTGTACGCGCATGAAGCCATGATACTTTTATATTTGTTGATATTTACGATACGTCACTGCCTTTATACCTTGTACGCGCATGAAGCCATGATACTGTTATATTTGTTGATATTTACGATACGTCACTGCCTGTACACCTTGTACGCGCATGAAGCCATGATACTTTTATATTTGTTGATATTTACGATACGTCACTGCCTGTACACCTTGTACGCGCATGAAGCCATGATACTTTTATATTTGTTGATATTTACGATACGTCACTGCCTGTACACCTTGTACGCGCATGAAGCCATGATACTTTTATATTTGTTGATATTTACGACACGTCACTGCCTTTATACCTTGTACGCGCATGAAGCCATGATACTTTTATATTTGTTGATATTTACGATACGTCACTGCCTGTATACCTTGTACGCGTATGAAGCCATGATACTTTTATATTTGTTGATATTTACGACACGTCACTGCCTTTATACCTTGTACGCGCATGAAGCCATGATACTTTTATATTTGTTGATATTTACGACACGTCACTGCCTTTACACCTTGTACGCGCATGAGGCCATGATACTTTTATATTTGTTGATATTTACGATACGTCACTGCCTGTACACCTTGTACGCGTATGAAGCCATGATACTTTTATATTTGTTGATATTTACGATACGTCACTGCCTTTATACCTTGTACGCGCATGAAGCCATGATACTTTTATATTTGTTGATATTTACGACACGTCACTGCCTTTACACCTTGTACGCGCATGAGGCCATGATACTTTATATTTGTTGATATTTACGATACGTCACTGCCTGTATACCTTGTACGCGCATGAAGCCATGATACTTTTATATTTGTTGATATTTACGATACGTCACTGCCTGTATACCTTGTACGCGTATGAAGCCATGATACTTTTATATTTGTTGATATTTACGATACGTCACTGCCTGTATACCTTGTACGCGCATGAAGCCATGATACTTTTATATTTGTTGATATTTACGATACGTCACTGCCTTTACACCTTGTACGCGTATGAAGCCATGATACTTTTATATTTGTTGATATTTACGATACGTCACTGCCTGTATACCTTGTACGCGTATGAAGCCATGATACTTTTATATTTGTTGATATTTACGACACGTCACTGCCTTTACACCTTGTACGCGTATGAAGCCATGATACTTTTATATTTGTTGATATTTACGATACGTCACTGCCTTTACACCTTGTACGCGTATGAAGCCATGATACTTTTATATTTGTTGATATTTACGATACGTCACTGCCTGTATACCTTGTACGCGTATGAAGCCATGATACTTTTATATTTGTTGATATTTACGATACGTCACTGCCTTTATACCTTGTACGCGCATGAAGCCATGATACTTTTATATTTGTTGATATTTACGACACGTCACTGCCTTTACACCTTGTACGCGTATGAGGCCATGATACTTTTATATTTGTTGATATTTAGGATACGTCACTGCCTTTACACCTTGTACGCGCATGAAGCCATGATACTTTTATATTTGTTGATATTTACGATACGTCACTGCCTTTACACCTTGTACGCGTATGAAGCCATGATACTTTTATATTTGTTGATATTTACGATACGTCACTGCCTGTATACCTTGTACGCGTATGAAGCCATGATACTTTTATATTTGTTGATATTTACGATACGTCACTGCCTTTATACCTTGTACGCGCATGAAGCCATGATACTTTTATATTTGTTGATATTTACGACACGTCACTGCCTTTACACCTTGTACGCGTATGAGGCCATGATACTTTTATATTTGTTGATATTTAGGATACGTCACTGCCTTTACACCTTGTACGCGCATGAAGCCATGATACTTTTATATTTGTTGATATTTACGACACGTCACTGCCTTTACACCTTGTACGCGCATGAAGCCATGATACTTTTATATTTGTTGATATTTACGATACGTCACTGCCTTTACACCTTGTACGCGCATGAAGCCATGATACTTTTATATTTGTTGATATTTACGATACGTCACTGCCTGTATACCTTGTACGCGTATGAAGCCATGATACTTTTATATTTGTTGATATTTACGATACGTCACTGCCTTTATACCTTGTACGCGCATGAAGCCATGATACTTTTATATTTGTTGATATTTACGATACGTCACTGCCTTTATACCTTGTACGCGCATGAAGCCATGATACTTTATATTTGTTGATATTTACGATACGTCACTGCCTTTATACCTTGTACGCGCATGAAGCCATGATACTTTTATATTTGTTGATATTTACGACACGTCACTGCCTTTACACCTTGTACGCGCATGAGGCCATGATACTTTTATATTTGTTGATATTTACGACACGTCACTGCCTGTATACCTTGTACGCGTATGAAGCCATGATACTTTTATATTTGTTGATATTTACGATACGTCACTGCCTTTATACCTTGTACGCGCATGAAGCCATGATACTTTTATATTTGTTGATATTTACGATACGTCACTGCCTTTATACCTTGTACGCGTATGAAGCCATGATACTTTTATATTTGTTGATATTTACGATACGTCACTGCCTTTATACCTTGTACGCGCATGAAGCCATGATACTTTTATATTTGTTGATATTTACGACACGTCACTGCCTTTACACCTTGTACGCGCATGAGGCCATGATACTTTTATATTTGTTGATATTTACGACACGTCACTGCCTTTACACCTTGTACGCGCATGAGGCCATGATACTTTTATATTTGTTGATATTTACGATACGTCACTGCCTGTATACCTTGTACGCGTATGAAGCCATGATACTTTATATTTGTTGATATTTACGATACGTCACTGCCTTTACACCTTGTACGCGCATGAGGCCATGATACTTTTATATTTGTTGATATTTACGACACGTCACTGCCTTTACACCTTGTACGCGCATGAGGCCATGATACTTTTATATTTGTTGGTATTTACGATACGTCACTGCCTTTACACCTTGTACGCGCATGAGGCCATGATACTTTTATATTTGTTGATATTTACGATACGTCACTGCCTTTATACCTTGTACGCGTATGAAGCCATGATACTTTTATTTTTGTTGATATTTACGATACGTCACTGCCTGTATACCTTGTACGCGTATGAAGCCATGATACTTTTATATTTGTTAATATTTACGATACGTCACTGCCTTTACACCTTGTACGCGCATGAGGCCATGATACTTTTATATTTGTTGATATTTACGACACGTCACTGCCTTTACACCTTGTACGCGCATGAGGCCATGATACTTTTATATTTGTTGATATTTACGATACGTCACTGCCTTTATACCTTGTACGCGCATGAAGCCATGATACTTTTATATTTGTTGATATTTACGATACGTCACTGCCTTTACACCTTGTACGCGTATGAAGCCATGATACTTTTATATTTGTTGATATTTACGATACGTCACTGCCTGTATACCTTGTACGCGTATGAAGCCATGATACTTTTATATTTGTTGATATTTACGATACGTCACTGCCTTTATACCTTGTACGCGCATGAAGCCATGATACTTTTATATTTGTTGATATTTACGATACGTCACTGCCTTTATACCTTGTACGCGCATGAAGCCATGATACTTTTATATTTGTTGATATTTACGATACGTCACTGCCTTTATACCTTGTACGCGCATGAAGCCATGATACTTTTATATTTGTTGATATTTAGGATACGTCACTGCCTGTATACCTTGTACGCGCATGAAGCCATGATACTTTTATATTTGTTGATATTTACGATACGTCACTGCCTTTATACCTTGTACGCGTATGAAGCCATGATACTTTTATATTTGTTGATATTTACGATACGTCACTGCCTTTATACCTTGTACGCGTATGAGGCCATGATACTTTTATATTTGTTGATATTTACGATACGTCACTGCCTGCACACCTTGTACGCGCATGAAGCCATGATACTTTTATATTTGTTGATATTTACGATACGTCACTGCCTTTACACCTTGTACGCGCATGAAGCCATGATACTTTTATATTTGTTGATATTTACGATACGTCACTGCCTTTATACCTTGTACGCGCATGAAGCCATGATACTGTTATATTTGTTGATATTTACGATACGTCACTGCCTGTACACCTTGTACGCGCATGAAGCCATGATACTTTTATATTTGTTGATATTTACGATACGTCACTGCCTGTACACCTTGTACGCGCATGAAGCCATGATACTTTTATATTTGTTGATATTTACGATACGTCACTGCCTGTACACCTTGTACGCGCATGAAGCCATGATACTTTTATATTTGTTGATATTTACGACACGTCACTGCCTTTATACCTTGTACGCGCATGAAGCCATGATACTTTATATTTGTTGATATTTACGATACGTCACTGCCTGTATACCTTGTACGCGTATGAAGCCATGATACTTTTATATTTGTTGATATTTACGACACGTCACTGCCTTTATACCTTGTACGCGCATGAAGCCATGATACTTTTATATTTGTTGATATTTACGACACGTCACTGCCTTTACACCTTGTACGCGCATGAGGCCATGATACTTTTATATTTGTTGATATTTACGATACGTCACTGCCTGTACACCTTGTACGCGTATGAAGCCATGATACTTTTATATTTGTTGATATTTACGATACGTCACTGCCTTTATACCTTGTACGCGCATGAAGCCATGATACTTTTATATTTGTTGATATTTACGACACGTCACTGCCTTTACACCTTGTACGCGCATGAGGCCATGATACTTTTATATTTGTTGATATTTACGATACGTCACTGCCTGTATACCTTGTACGCGCATGAAGCCATGATACTTTTATATTTGTTGATATTTACGATACGTCACTGCCTGTATACCTTGTACGCGTATGAAGCCATGATACTTTTATATTTGTTGATATTTACGATACGTCACTGCCTTTATACCTTGTACGCGCATGAAGCCATGATACTTTTATATTTGTTGATATTTACGATACGTCACTGCCTTTACACCTTGTACGCGTATGAAGCCATGATACTTTTATATTTGTTGATATTTACGATACGTCACTGCCTTTACACCTTGTACGCGTATGAAGCCATGATACTTTTATATTTGATATCTGAAATCATTATGAGATTGGATCTGCTTTTATGTGTCTTATTTTAGCTTTTCATTTAATTTAAAAGAAATGCGAAGAAAATTACCCAAGTTTCCTCATCTTTGGCTTTGATCTACACCCTTTTAGAGATAGTTAAAACAGCTTGCTTTCTAATTTCATTTGAAAGGGAAATACCGAACGTTCTTTTTTATTTTATAATTTCGAACGAATAATATCTTAATATGACTAATATACCAGAATGGTTACTCTGTAACATAATTCTCCATATTTATTTTAACTTTTATTGAATAAATACATATTATTACATATGTATTTTATACACCGTTGGCTTAAACCTTAATACTTCAAAAGATTTCATTTTGGCTACATTTGTCACCTGGTCACAGCTGTTTTTAAATCTTTCACTCTCATATTCCAATCAGAGACCACCAGTCAACGATAGTGGTTATTGAGTTGGCGATTTCTTTAACTGTTTAATCCTTTCTAATTGTCTAAAGACAATCAATTGTTAAAAAGCCTTACATAGATATACACAAATTTCGCAGAATACCATTTTATGAAACTACTACAGATTTTATTGAACAATAAACAATTTATAAATCGAAGACTTCAATTCCTGACATCAGGTAATGAGATACATGACGTAAGTTTTAGTTCTTTGTTGTACATTTCACACCATACATGTTAACACTTCACTTTAGCAGTGACAAAACTACTGTCGTTGTCTATCTTGAAATCATCATTCTTTATCACGCAAGATTTAGGTAAAATGACCGTAAAATTGAGAGTAACGAATAATAAGTTGTTTTGCATGTCATGAGAACAAAACTTTCGCTCCTTCACATGAATGCTACAATACTGACGATAGTGACTTCCATTGAAAGTGTTGTTTTGACGTCAGAGCAAGACTGTTCCAATTGGTGCGTTAAAAAGCTATATTTCAAACGCAGTGAGATATGTGCAGTATTTCGCCCTGAAATGTGTGAAATAAAATCCTCGAAGTCACTGTCGCGTAATATAAATACTTTGTCTAAGATGATATCATGATTTCAAGTGGCAGTTTAGAAAGAACAGCACCCTCTCGTGGGAATGCATTTGCCAATACAAGAGGCTACTTGTACCTAGCAAGCAAACTGCGGACGGAAATTACACCTAATGATTAGTGAAAGCCAATCTATAAATATATTTTTATTCTTACCTTCATGTTGTTTGTTGATTGTTATACACAGAATTTGAAAGTATCTATTTTAGCAGTTAAGTATGAATTGCCAACATATAGCTTAGGTGAACTTTGCGAGAATGTTACGGTTTTCAGTTGTCAACAAAATGTGATGAACTAGGGAATGTAACAAGTAAGTATTTATCATAATAGGAGCACTCTCAATTGAATCATTCTCGTCAAATACACCAGCTTCACTATTTGAAAGGGGGAGCGGAGGGTCATTAGAACGATATTAAATTATTCATTGAAAAGTTCAAAATTATATTTCTTTAAGCATTATCCTTGCTACAATCAAAAGAGAACAACTTGGCGCTCACAAGAGAAATGTAATCCCAACTAAACTTTCCCACGACACATATGTGTTAATTATCATTAACAATATATTTATAAATTGTAATCCATGGGTTGTCATAAATCTGTGGATCATTATCATTGGACGTCAAACAAAAAAACATATCGCTAATGAAGTAACACAGAAACAAGGATAATTAATCCTTAATAATGAAAAAGATAGATACGATTGTCAGACTGCCATAGCCAAAGTTCTCCCAACTTTTAGTCTAAAATTTCCCTCTGTAATTAGATTTTAAAATAATCATTACACTCATCAATCCAGCAGAT
The DNA here is from genome assembly GCA_020152595.1 of Chiridota heheva. NCBI lineage: Eukaryota > Metazoa > Echinodermata > Holothuroidea > Apodida > Chiridotidae > Chiridota > Chiridota heheva. The sequence continues at coordinate 355,528 of JAIGNY010003204.1, forward strand.
GTTTCCGAAGATATTGGCCTCCTGATTGGGAGATGTTTCGTGATAAATACCCAACATGTTATACATTTCCATATTCAACTTGTCAGTGAAAAGGAAACTGTGTGAGATTTTTCAATAATACATTTCATCTGTAAGAGGACGTCTTAATCACTATCAAAAAGCTTTAGAGACCATCCACTTGCATTGATCCTCTAAATTATGTACCATAAGTTAATCAACAACTCTTATATTGACCTGTTTATAGTGTTCAGTACAAACTATATCAGTGTGCCCCTCCTTTTCCCATTTCGAGTTTCACTTATTGAAGTGTAAACTCAGGTTAATATAAAATCGAACACTCTTGGATGATTGGTGCACAAAGAAAATTTATATCCAATATATATTAGGATCTATGGAATGCAAGATTAATGGTCTAATTATTACATGTATCTCCATAAGGAGGGGAGGTGGTTTGAAGGACTCTTTAGACCCCCTGGCTACACCTATGAACAAAGCAGATTTTACCTCAGCGTGTTTCACATTAAGTTTGCTTTGGATGTATAAAAATTGTTGGGGAGTAGACCACCTGACCTAATCATTAAGCCTAAACTGTTCCCATCAGTGTTCCACAATTTCCACACAATCTGGAAATGCCATTCGACGCTTCTATAGATATGAAATAAGCAATCTGGAATGAAAAAATATAATTATCTTGTTTGCATTCATGCAAAATCTCTGACAAAGTAATTGAAAACTAAATGACCTAATATCATATTCATTACAGTGCTTGAAATAGGCTCAACACGTAGCATTGTATTTATAAGATATAGAGAGGAGAAATATGAACAAAAATCAATGTTTTCACTTTATTCCCTAATGTTAAGTGATCATGTAATACAAAAAACAAAAACACTGTTTTTGCTCTTCATTTGATTTAATTGGTAGGAAATAAAGTATCGTTTGCTACTCTAAAATCCCATTTGGTATTTTTTTTAAAGTAAAATGCAAACATAAACGTTATATACCTGTATTGGTGTATTGATGCAGCTTACATTAAGGAGAGAGGTTCTGTGGTAACCACCATTGGTAACCCAAAAGTAGACAAAAAAAACATTATAATATATTTGGCCATAAATCACAAACTATTAGCTATTTCCAAAATGTAAAGACTGTTCCCTATGCGCACTACTTAACAAGGATAAAATAAGCTCCGATATAGACTTTTCAGAATTTCGATTTATCTGGACTTCCACTTGGCATACGTGTGAATCCATATGGATTGACTTGGCTTACGTGTGAGCCCATATGGATTGAATTGGCTTACGTGTGAACCCATATGGATTGACTTGGCTTATGTGTGAACCCATATGGATTACGTGTGAACCCATTATGGATTGACCCTTGGCTTGCTTACTTGTGAACCCATATGGATTGACTTGGCTTACGTGTGAACCCATATGGATTGAATTAGCTTACGTGTGAACCCATATGGATTGGATTGATGGATTGGCGTTGAACATATGGATTGTGAGCCCATATGGATTGACTTGGCTTACGTGTGAAGCCATATGGATTGAATTGGCTTACGTGTGAACCCATATGGATTGACTTGGCTTACGTGTGAACCCATATGGATTATGAACCCATATGGATTGAATTAAACCCATATGGATTGAATTGGCTTACGTGTGAACCCATATGGATTGAATTGGCTTACGTGTGAACCCATATGAATTGAATAAACAAAATAATTCAATAGTGACGGCATTGTGTATCAAAAATATAAATTAAGTTCTCTCCAAGATATCCATATGGATTAAAACTGAACCATATGGATTGAATTGGATTTACTTGTGAACCCATATTTTTACAAAAGGAACTAGTCAGCATTGTGTATCAAAAATATAAATTAAGTTCTCTCCAAGATATCCTAAAAACTCGGATTTCCTTTTTTCGGGAACTATCAGCAATATCCTTTACCTCCGTAGCAAAAAGGCTATTTATACACACACTGTAAATAGACAGTTCTCTCTGGCCTAAGAACTTATTAAACTAATTCGCAAGGGAGAAATAGTCCGTCAAAAAGAGGAACAGTCCGAATTTTCTTAACACGGAGATTTCAACATTCTGTACAGTTTTTAAAACACATGTGTTATATTGTAATCCTTTTGTTTATAGACATCCTTCAAGTCAGATCGATTAGAAGGGTTCGCTTTATTTTAAAATCATTTGAACAAAGTTGCATTGCGGTCTAAGACAGGAGCTTTCTGTGTAGATGTCTAAACCACTATAGACCTTACGACTATTTCACTTTGAATTTCTTAACTAAGTCTTTAAACTCAGTAAGTTGTTTCTCACGGAGCAATACTTTTTCATCCGATTTCTTGAGACGGAGAATTCAATATCCTATCTTCTTTTACACACATAAGTGATTTTTAACATCTCTCCTACCTTGAATGATATTTGCTTTTCAATCAATTTTTCGACTTACGCGTGCTAATAAGCAAGTGCGCCCCTTTTTTTATAGTACCAGTAAACAATACCTTAAAATTATCTGTGTGGATATAAATAACAAGTGAGACGGAATGTCGGATTTGACAGGCTTCGCCGTTTATTTGCATGATGAGAATTCTTTTTTGATTAGTAACCCAGGAACAATTTACAACTTATCTTGATGATTTCTGTGGGGACAATAAACATGAGACTTGTTAGATATGTGCACGCTTTGCATTTACCCATGTGAGTCATTAATTTTTGCTAAATGTCAACAAATCCTTGATATATTTATTTGTTACATTTACTTGTCGCTTTTATTTTGTGTAACTTTCATCAAAGATGGATGGGATTTGTAAAACTGGTGAAGAGGAGGCGAATAAACGTTGAAATACTAGAGTAAATTACGACTAGTTTCAGTTCAGAAAAACAAAATGTGCCAACTATTTTCTTTCGTGAAAACAAACTGGTGAATGATAATTGTAAAAAGGGGTTTCCACTGAGAATAGATTTACATTTAAAGCACTATCAGTCAATTCCCTAGCCCACTGTAGTTGTTCCATTTTTGCATGCGTATTTCGCCCACTCTAATTAAGGAATAAATAATTTAGGAATGAACAAATACTCTAAACATGCTGTAGACCTATGTCGACATAGATTTCATGGTTAAAGAATATAAAGACCCCATCATTTTCTTTTGGCAAAACATCTAGCTAAAGGTTTAATAATTAAGATCTTTACTTCAAAATCTAATATTTATTTGAAAACAATTTAATTTGAAATTAACACATGAAAAAGATGTTGCAAAATCAAACAGTTAGCCTGTCCCTTATAAAAATCTGTCACGCGCTCCCGATCTCCTGATTGGGAGATCGAGACAAGCGCAGTGACTATAACTTAAACCGCTGCTAATAAGTTCAACCGTTTGAAATTGCTTGCTTTTCAAATTCTGTAATTATCAAGTTGTATGCTTTGCAAATGATATTGAAATTAATATTTATGTGTAATTTGAGCTTTTTCTGGGGACCAAAATGTTTAACTCTGCTCTTCAAAAAACATTTAAATAAAGTTTTAAAGATTACTTTAAAATTCTCTTGTGGAAATCAAATTTGCGCTGATGAAAAAGGAAAAATAATTTCATTCTTCTCTTGCACCAATAACATTAGAATATTTCGCATGTATTTGTCCTACCATTGGCTTAAACCTTTTTACCATTATGTATTTCTTTAGAGATATTTAAATTAGGAGATCTCCCGTTTGGCAACGTGGACCGGCCTGTATACGAAAAGATTGCGGAGAAAAACATTCTTTATTATTTCATGAAGAATTTCTTGTCTACGTCACATAGAAGATATTTAATTGAAAGGTTTGCCAAACCAGTCAGAAGCACTGCATATTTAGTCCTATTTTGGTTAGCGTATGCATAACATATCCCTGGCTTGTGATAGTAGATAGCCGTGTGGGATGACGGATAATGCGCAAAACGTATCACATAACTGAAATCACCGCGTTCGAAAAGTATCCAAATCGGACTGGGATTCATTTTTTAGAGAACGACGTCAAACACCTCAGTAACTGGAAAACGGGATTTACTATTATCTTATCTTTGTTATACTGTATTAAGTATAATGTATTATGTAATTAAAATATTGCTGGCACTTGACGAGCGTTTGCCGATATTAATATGCTTAAAATGTATTTGTTTGGTAAGAATATCATAGCTGAGTAATTTTTATTAGATTTATAGGTATTACATTATTTCTTTCTTAAACTTGTGTACATATAGAGCATCTAAACGTTTTCTTAGACCGTATGGCAATAACAAATACATTCGCAACCATATCTCTATCAAGCGCAACGGTTTAAATGTCCGGCAGTGCGATTATAATGTCCTTGGTGTATTTTATAAAATTATAATTATATAGTATAAATTATAAGAACGAGTCTGTTTGATATTCATGAAACAAGAAGTAAAGGTGATAATTGTACAGCTTAATCTTTTAGGAAAGAAAGACTGATTAAGCAATAATATTCTCATTTATCTTTTTCCTATTTTCATATATACTTGCTTGAAGAATCGAAAATAATGGCTAATTCCAAACAAATATTGAAGAATCGTATGCAAGAAGTTTGCTGCCATTGATGCCCAAAGTAATGCATGCAAATGCTCATGGATAAATTTGGGAAAGCTTTCACTCGGAATGTCTGTTCCTGAAACCTATAGATTCCTACTCGTATCCTGACTAAAAACTAACTGTTATTAAATCCCTAAGAGTATAATATATTATGAGCCTAACGTTTGAGGTTTCTTCAGGATTGTAAACACTGTTTCCTTTCTACAGTTTTATAATGACCTATTACATAATAATGTCTTTGTCATTATTTATTTATTTCATATTTTACTACTTAACTTGTGTAAATACAGTGTATCTAAACAGTTTTCGTCAATTAAAAACGTTTTCTAAGACTGTAAGAAAATATGAAATAGATACGTAGCCTGCCCATTTCTGGACTGAAAACTAACGTTTTCTTATTGGTGAAGACAAATTTTGTTCAGCTCAGTTAGTTACTAAATAATCAGTTTTATAAAAGCTTATTTTTAGACACTTCACGAATCCAGTAAATCATTAGTAGAAGCGATGGAAACCACAATATCACGTGGACTTAAAGGTCTTTGAACTAAAAACACTGTATTTTTCAAAACTTGAAGGTACAAACTTCGTTAAACATAATTAATGACTTGGTGGTTTTTTCTTCATTGTTTGAAATCCCAACAAAATATGGCTAAAATGTTTACGAAAGCTTACAAACCTACGTCACTTCTTTTTCGTTTACCATTTTACCTTTTATCAACTAGATCTTAGTCGATGATTTGACAAATTTTGTTTGACACTTTAGAGGTGCAGATTAATTGCTTAGGTTATTCAGTCAAATAATTAGAAAATGATCAAAACGATCATAAAATACGTCCAATTCTAAGTAATGAGTTCTAAGAAATAAGTGTTTAATCCACAGCATGTATGAAACTTAATTGAAATTAAAGATGCCAAGCATATCGTTCAAATAATACAAATCCGACATGATTTGACTTATCATATGTTACACGTACAATAAACTCAAAATCTGATTCCAGAATGTTATTCCAAAATTGTAATCTGTATCCAAATCAGGACGATTGTGCAACCTTTCAGTTCTTCAGGACGATGGTATTTTCTAGGAGTTTAATGAAGTTTTGTTTCATTAACTAGCTACAATTTATTTCTTTTGAATCGTTTCCGTGTATTTTGTTTGAAATTTTCATAAGATCTTTCGGTCACTACAAAGATGTGAATAAGTAAACAATACGAAATTCTTTTTTTTCTTTTTTGTATGTTCTACGAAGTAAGGAAAAAGCCTAATAAAACAACACATTTTGAAACAGTTGATAAAACATATCTCAGTATTCTCGGAGCCTCTAAACTCGGGAATAGTGGAATTTACCAACGCATCTTATATTGCTATTATGCAAATAAACTTCACATCAATATAAATATCTTTTGATAGTAAATATTAAACATTACCAATATGAATTACAACATACTAATATTGCAAACTTAACCTTACCGATATAAGCAACAAATAAGTAGATATATGAACTAAGTATGGTACTCTAGTGATTTCATTGAAATTACACACATATTTAGGTATAGTGATGCAATGTATCTTCCAGTCCTTAAAGTTTTCTTCATTATAACTTATCGTTTCTAATAAATGTCTTTATGTTGTGTATTTTACCATACTAACTGTTTATCTTGCAAAACATTTGAAACGACAAACTTCTTGTTATATCGAGGTGAATTAAAGCACAACATAACTCATATCTGACGTACATTTACCAACACTATCGAGAAAGATGTTCTATTGCCTTGAATTTTCTTCAATTGATTTTAATTTTCCCTTTTTTGATTATTCTCAACTTCCCTAAAAAGAAGCATAAAATCAATTTTCCTACCATCTTATCTCCTTATATGAATTTTTTTGTACGGATGCTTTATTTTGATTTAGAATTTAGCCAACAAAGGAAATGCGTTGCATAAATTATCTTGTGATACTTCTTATCTCTAGTTTGATGAGGCAGTTCCAACTCTCTTGGTTGATGTAGCTAGTACAAATTGATACCATCGCAGCTTAAGCCATTGCAAACGTCTCAGTTTTTCCTCTTCTTGTGAGGTCTGTTTTATTTCTTATTGTCAAATTATCCTGCCAAGGACGCTATTTTCTCTTTCTTTCAATAGAAGGCTCAAGATTTGAGTCGTTGCCAAGATACATGTTGGTTCCTTGTTTCATGGAACATCCGAGGATTGAAGGTGTTTATTATTTTTGTGATTCTTCTGCTCAAAGAAAGCCGAATGGAAGTTTGGGAACAAAACTCGATGTATAGTTTACAGACCTTAATCTCTCGTTCTTGGCGGAACAGTTGTAAATGTGACGTATTTCTGAAGAATGTAATCTATCAAAGGCTATCATACACATCTGGGACACTTAAGCACGAATATGAACCAAAATCTAATTTTGCCCATGTTAATAGCTTGCGCAAAATGGCAAAGAGATCCACATTACACTCGATAAACAAGATATCAGTAAATTACCAATTACACGAGGGAAATGACATAGAGAAATCTCGGCTGGTAATGTAATGGTTTTTTGTCTCTGTTACAAGAAATGTGTGAAATCATTGCAAATGGAGACCTTCAAGAACACCTTTGTCCTTTAAATTAATCAGTAAGATTTGTTTGCCGCCTTTTTGATGATCTCCAATAATTACTTCATACCAGGACTACGCGGGTTATATATACATTTCAAAGGAAATTGTATAAAGCAACTTACAACTTGTTCAATTCTTTTTAAACTGTGAAATTCAATCTACACCTTTCTGTCGGTAGAACCGTCATATTTGATGAGGTATGTTTGAATAACAGCATAAATTATTGCCAACCTAAGACGGAAACTGTTAGTGTTACTTTGCAGGCGCCATATTGACGGCATAATAGCAAGCTACACTGTTAGAGAGCCAAAGATATGTTGGCTATTTCAAATAGAAGAAAATTCTCGTAACATAAAGACCGACATTTTGTAATATTTTCCATTATCCTGTACCATTAAAGCCTTTTCAAATTGCATAGTTTAAATTTGAAACACCTCGGGAAATTGCAAACTGAGAACTTGTATATGTGCACGCCGTTTGAGGCAATCTAGAAAAAAACTCGGCTATAGGCGCAAAACAGTCATTTGAACACAGAAATATTTAAACACTATTTTGCATTTAAGACGTCAAGGTCTGACGGATATTATGTCACAAAATTGTACAATTTATTTGACATGATTTAGTCTTTCTGTGCAGTTTATTTGACATGATTTAGTCTTTCTGTGCAGTTTATTTAAGATGATTTAGTCTTTCTGTGCAGTTTATTTGACATGATTTAGTCTTTCTGTGCAGTTTATTTGACATGATTTAGTCTTTCTGTGCAGTTTATTTGACATGATTTAGTCTTTCTGTGCAGTTTATTTGACATGATTTAGTCTTTCTGTGCAGTTTATTTAAGATGATTTAGTCTTTCTGTGCAGTTTATTTGACATAATTTAGTCTTTCTGTGCAGTTTATTTGACATGATTTAGTCTTTCTGTGCAGTTTATTTGACATGATTTAGTCTTTCTGTGCAGTTTATTTGACATGATTTAGTCTTTCTGTGCAGTTTATTTAAGATGATTTAGTCTTTCTGTGCAGTTTATTTGACATGATTTGGTCTTTATGTGCAGTTTATTTGACATGATTTAGTCTTTCTGTGCAGTTTATTTGACATGATTAAGTCTTTCTGTGCAGTTTATTTGACATGATTTAGTCTTTCTGTGCAGTTTATTTGACATAGTTTAGTCTTTCTGTGCAGTTTATTTGACATGATTTAGTCTTTCTGTGCAGTTTATTTGACATGATTAAGTCTTTCTGTGCAGTTTATTTGACATGATTTAGTATTTCTGTGCACTTTATTTGACATGATTTAGTCTTTCTGTGCAGTTTATTTGACATAATTTAGTCTTTCTGTGCAGTTTATTTGACATGATTTAGTCTTTCTGTGCAGTTTATTTGACATGATTTAGTCTTTCTGTGCAGTTTATTTGACATGATTTAGTCTTTCAGTGCAGTTTATTTGACATGATTAAGTCTTTCTGTGCAGTTTATTTGACATGATTTAGTCTTTCTATGCAGTTTATTTGACATGATTTGGTCTTTCTGTGCAGTTTATTTGACATAATCTAGTCTTTCTGTGCAGTTTATTTGACATGATTTAGTCTTTCTGTGCAGTTTATTTGACATGATTTAGTCTTTCTGTGCAGTTTATTTGACATAATTCAGTCTTTCTGTGCAGTTTATTTGACATGATTTAGTGTTTCTGTGTAGTTTATTTGACATGATTTAGTCTTTCTGTGCAGTTTAGTCGCAAAATTGAACCAAAACGACCGCATTCACAACAGTGTTCCACTATTTCCACACAATCCAGAAATGCCATTCGACACTTCGATAGATATGAAATACCAAATCTGGCATGGAAAACTATAATTATCTTGTTTGCATTCATACAAAATCCCTGACAAAGTAACTGAAAACTAAATGACCTGATGAACATATTCATTACAGTGCTTGAAATACACTCAACACGAAGAATTGTATCTTACATGATTTAAAAGCGAAGAAATGCGAACGAAAATCAATGTTTTCACTTTATTCCCTAATGTAAAGTGATCGTGCAATACAAAATAAATCACTGTTTTTGCTGTTCATTTTATTTCATTGGTAAGAAATGAATTATCTTTTGCTACTCAGAAATCCCGTTTGGCAATTTCTTGACACAAAATGCAAACATAACCGTTATAAATCTTTAATGCTGTACTTATGCAACTTACATTAAGGAGAGAAATTTTGTCACTTCAAAAGCAACCCGAAAAACTGGATAGTTTGAAATACC
>JAIGNY010003204.1:372500-467500 GCA_020152595.1 Chiridota heheva
ATATATATATATATATATATATATATATGTGTATATATATATATATATATATATATATATATATGTATATATATATATATATATATATATATATATATATATATATATATATATATATATATATATATATATATATGTATATATATATATATATATATATATATATATATATATATATATATATATATATATATATGTATATATATATATATATATATATATATATATATATATATATATATATATATTTATATATATATATATATATATATATATATATATATATATATATATATATATATATATATATGTATATATATATATATATATATATATATATATATATATATATATATATATATATATATATATATATATATATATATATATATATATATATATATATATATATATATATATATATATATATATACATATACATATATATATATATATATATATATATAAATATATATATATATACAGATATATATATATATATATATATATATATATATATATATATATATATATATATATATATATATATATATATATATATATATATATATATAAATATATATATATATATATATATAAATTGACTAATTTTGTTCAAAAATCGCAAACAAAATCGGAAAATACATTGAAAAAAATACACAAAATGATACTTTTGGAGTACTTTTTTAACATCATGACAATATTAAAACGCGTACAGTTATCGCGCATTGTTTAAAAACATGCTCATTGTACACCGCGCGAGGACATTGGATATTTTAGACGCGCTGCCAAAATAATAGTGTGCGTGCATGATTTAGTGCACTCATACATTCAGCACAGGATGATGCATGATCATTCGCAATACATTCTATATACTAGGTATGTATGAACCATACTTTATATCTTGCGCATGAACATCCCAAGGGCATGATCGGAAATAAGTACACTGACAAGAATATTTTGAAGTAAATATATTAGAGAGATACTGATATTGTATTGTTCGGTAATGAGCATTGCACTGTCAACATGCGCCATATATCATGTTGCTATATGGGTCAGTTTGATTTGTTCACGTGAAGGAAGCTTCCTACTTGTTCGACATTTTGCAAATCACGTACTTAATCCGATATTAGCCATTTCCTGTACATTACATTTAAAATATCACGAGTGAAACAATTATATCAAGAACAATACAATATTAAAGGAAGAAAGGCCTCGGATTTGTTTTATATAAAGTTCAACTTGAAAAGTCTGGGCAGTGTCAAAAGCTCCCAAGACAATTAAGGCAACATTTCTCTCGTCGTTTAACTACCTTAAGCAACTCCCCAGTAACACGCGGGTATTAAACTTTCAAGATTAGATGCTAGAAATTTCTTGGCGTTTTCATTTGATGTGGATATTTTGGGCGCATAATGTACTGGGTTGAATTTCAAATGTTTACATAGTTCATTGCAGCTCCTTATATGAAAGTATCACCCATGCAATGAACTACGTTCCACTGCCACAAACCTATCATGTGATTGCACCATTTTATACATCGTTGAATAATATAACAATAGGGGTTTTATTAAATTCAAATAGCATATAATGATCAATCATACAAATATATTTCGATTACTTACCTTTTTGGACATTCTCTACAACAATCTATAATAATATACAGCAGTAATTATATATAGTGAAAAGTAGTAACAAGTTAAAAAGTATAGTACAATGGAACACCATTATTGTAAGGCCCTGGAAAACTCCTTGGGTCCACACTGAAAAGAAGCCAAAGATAACGTACGTGTGCTTTCATTGGTGTGTTCCATAAAAATGTGTCAAAACGGTATAATGTCTCAGAGACATATATTTGAAATAAACAAAGTGACATTGTAAAGCTATTCATAGATATTACATCAAATGAGTTAATGAATGAATAAAATTGCCCTTCATTGACATACTCTCTGAGTGTTTGAATCACCGTTTCCATTGAAATGGTAACATATATGTTTTCATTGTTTGAATGTTATCAGAAAGAACATTAAATTATGAGTAAAACAGTCGTGAAATTTTACCATCACCCTCATTGATGTTATTCTTGATTAATGTTCATGTTCCATCTAACCATTGATGACGTAGGTAAATATGAATTCAAGAGATTCTTCTAAACTACGGGTAGATTTCAATCACATTCCAAATTTCATCCAAAATGAATAGTTTGGACTTATATAAGTGACTTATAAAATGGTGATTGAAAATTAGTCTTGAAACGAACAAGCTATGCAGATGATTATCACTTGACCACAGTTGCTGCGGAATGACTGCGGCATATGCAGTCATGAGTTGAGTAATTACTGATGTTTAAGTTTCAGCTGCAAAGTTATAGAAAAGTAGGATAATGTTTGTCAAAAGAAAAGTTTTAAAAAAGTTTGACAAACACTAAACAATTCTTATTCTCAATCAAAATTGTTAATGAATACGAAGCTCCAAGTTTTGGTGTATTTTTTCTATTACACCGAATGTCTAGCATTCTCCCGGACTGACATACTAGAAGATTCTACCGTGAAGCAACTTTGATTCATGATCTGATAACAAACTCGAAAATATGTTTTTAATAACAAGAAAGCTAGATCAATTATAAATAAAATATATCAAAAACAGCTTCTATTTTCAAAATGGATTTCTATTTTCAAAATGGACTGGAATAAATCCTTCACATTACCATTATATTCAGTTTTTAATACTTAATAAACTATATACCAGAATAGCGAGCAGAAATTGTGTTAGCTATTTTGGTACAGAGTTTGTTAAGTACCAAAAAGGAGTATAATGGTAATGTGAAGGCTTTATTTCAGTCCATTTTGAAAATAGAAATCCATTTTGAAAATAGAAATCTATTTTAGAAATAGAAATCCATTTTGAAATATAAATCCATTTTGAAATAGAAATCCATTTTGAAAATAGAAATTTATTTTGAAAATAGAAATCCATTTTGAAAATACAAGCTGTTTAAAACATTGTTAAGAAAATTAATGCGTGATGTTTACCTCTTCAAAATAAAACGGAAGATTCTAAGACAAACATAATACAACAAATGAAATAAAGAATACTCCCAAGTTTCCACTGGGATTAATAAAATGTATGGATGTGCGAGAGGAAGTAACTCTGCAACGCACTTTCGAAACAATGTTATCGAGGTCACCTAAAATATACGTTAGGCCCATAGTAGTGTTAAACGACAAAATACATTTCCTCCTTGACTTTTCGGTTTGCACTTTCCTCAGCGGATACATTTAAATAAACAGCAACAAGTTAAAACTTTAGATAGATACACATTTCCCGATTATCAATCAAGAGCATTAGTTGAAACAATAATCTAGTGCTTGAAATGTTCAATTGGGTGTTTAAAGATAACAAGCTTTTAGAATATAATAGTGCGGTACTTAACATGGTACAGAAGTCAAATAAACACTTCTCATCAGGGATTGAGAAATTGTATGATCATGTTGTCATAATGATTATTGTAATAAAGTTTCTTGTATCGGGTGATCAAAGAAAATAATAAGAGAGAAATGTAATTTATTACAATGTTTAATTGTCAACCATGTATCAACGAACTCACTTCGCTTTTGTTTACCATATAACCTTAAACAGTTAAATGAGCACTCACCGAAAAGTAAAGGCGTAGTTTCATGTAGTGCGAGTCTTGTATATGCTTTTCATACAATCTTTGTGGATTTGAATATTCATAGCTCTGATGTGCTGTCGATCATGCACATTGGCATAGCTGTGTAGGGTATACTCGGCTGGCTGTTAGGGCTTGACAAATGCACCGGAAGTTTATTTTGTTACTATTTTTCTTGGAATCGTATTCACCCAATAAACTTTGCTTGGAGTTGTCGTCTTTAACAGGTTGGAACGCATTTCAATGATCATTTGGTAATAAATTAGCAACAATTTCGTACGCCGAGTTTTACTGTGTCATTAGGCAAGTGTAATAACATTAGGACATGATATTCTAAAAATGGGTGTATTACACTAAGGTTACAGTCAAATACTCATATTCATACGTTACTACAGTATTAGCCAAATCCTCCTAGACCCCCAGACTTCTTTATTGGCTAAAATATCAAGCTTTAAGTTTAACTTGGGCCCTATAATTTTGTCACTATCGTAGTACCGTGTCAGAAGAAGAGAAGATTGGAAGGCCCAACATGTGCAGACGTTCACACACAGTGAACGTTCGAGAGCGCTTGGTGAGTGAACAAACTTTCATTGAGAGCACTCGGCGAGTGAACGAACTTCCGTTCAGATTAAATCCATGCAAAACGGGTCACATCATTTGATTGGACGTGGACGAAATGTCCACAAATTATCAGAAAAAAGACGTCCTCACTTTTCAGTCGAGAGCTCCTAATTTCTTTAAATCATTTGAATTTCTTTGAATTCTTTCTATGTTTTAGACTTCTTATTTTATCATTTTATCATTTATGTATTTTTTTACAGCAATTTTCTTGTGCATGATGTGTGAAGTTATGACAGTAAATTTCCCACCAAGAGACGCGAGGAAAATGTTTGAAATATGAAAAAACGTAGATATCCATGAAAAGTGTAACTGATTTCAGAGTTTCTTACTAAACTGTTATACAATGTTGCTTGCGTTGCTTTTAAGGAAGCTACGGACATGACGGACTGATGAAAGAAGCGAGACAAGAAAGCAATCCAGGAAGTTGCTGATTTTATCACCTTAAGTGTACAACATAGTGGGAGAAATACTAACAGGGTCACCATAGCTCTGTGACTTTTGATGGGTTGCACTGCCTATGTGAGCTCGAGTACAAGCAGATGTTGAGACCGGCTTAGCTATCTTTCTTGGGTATGTAGATGGATTGTACTGCCCATGTAAGTACAAACAGGCCTTTGGTATTTTCACCCCAGCGTCTACGGGGCCAAATGTATGTACCAAGGTATCATGGTACATCATAGGATTGGTATAGTTCTTGCAGTTTTGAGTTTAAAATACCGCAAAAATGTACAAATTAGTACATAATTACCCCTAAAATCACACATTTGACCTCTGAACCTTGACCCTAATCACTGAAATAACTTCTAAAATGTTTCACATTTACCGTACCCTACGTCACACATACCATTCTGTAACTATAGGTGGAAAAGGTCAATAGCTCTGTGACCTATGACCTTTGACCTTTTTACCCCAGAGTCTATACGGGACACAAATTCATGTACCAAGGTGTCATGGTACAACATAGAGTTGGTATAGGTCTTGTACTTTTTGAGTTTAAGAATCCGCAAAATTTTGCATAAAAGGCATTTATTTGACCTCCAATGATTATTTAAAGCTTTATTAGAATGGTTAAACCCTACCGCACCTATGCAATTTGTACAGATACTAGGTAATTTCTTCAAAGATACAGCAATCACCAAAAACTTGTCTCATTAGACCTGTGACCTTTGATTTTTATACCCAAAACCTTGGAGACCAAATGTTTCGGGCCAGGGGTACCATTCCACCAATTTGGTGTATTTTGAAGGTTATAAGCGACACAAAATTATTTGCTGCATACGCACACATGCGCGCGCACACATACACACACTAACAAACACACGGACAAAAATCACACATTTTGGTCCAGTTCCAAAATTGTATAACCCTAACCCTAATATGAGGTCATCATATGAGACCCTGGTGGGCCCCACTAGTCCCCCTAATCCTAATATCAAGGGGGTGGTCATGTAGTCGGGGGTACAGGCAGTTATTTGCCTATACAGCTAAGTGACTACAATATCTCATCCCCATATATATGCATATGTGGGTGATGAGATAAAAACGCAACCTTAAAGATTTCAAGTAACTCCAGCATGGTCAAGCTGGATCATATCAATAAGTTCAAATTGGGAGGGAGGTAACAATACATAACGCAAGCAGTTTTCATTTATAAGTAACATTAGCTTCAGATATCACATTATGCATGCAGATTTCTAGAAGAATGACAAAGTGATTTATGAAAGCTATCTCATCTACAATTAGATTCTCGCACAGGGTTATTCATCTATCTTACTCGTATCTTCATCTTCTTGCCATTAATTAAATAACACGGATAATCATTTTCACAGAGGTGTTCCATTTTCTGCATAACTGGAAAGTATATCAATTTATATAAAAAGACACGAGCCTATTTGGTAGGGAGCCAGAAAGGTACGAGAAGGTACGATGCAAGCCATATCAAGTAATGTCGTTGTAAAAGTCTAAATTTTACCCCCCCCCCCCCTCCCTTTACCACCCTCAGTAAATTTTAACCCCCGGCCCTTATTTCCTAAGAATTTGGGCCCTCCAGACAATTAAGCAGTAACCATCCAGTAAATTTGGTCCCCCTTATTGTAGAAACAGCCCACTGGGAAATTTGGGCCCGGCCTTTCTTTCCTAGGAAATTTAGAGTTAACAACTTGTCCCCCTTTTGCAAGAAAAAACCCTTCTCCCTTCACAGTAAATCTCACTGCAGTTTTGCGTAAAGCACGCTTTGTTTTTCTTTAGTGTATCCAGATTCTATTTCTTTTTCACCGAAGAGTTTACTGGAAGCCATTTTCTGTTCGTGGGCAAATTCTACGAGTACAACGGCGCTATATTTCGTACATCAATATCACTAACTTCGGTTTTAGCTTATCACTTCAGTACACAAAATTAATTGAAGGAACCGTGCAGACACACCAGTAACTTACCTAGTAAAATCAGTCCGGAGGGGACCAAACTCACCAGACATTACTTAGGAAATAAGGACCGGGGGAGGGGGCAGGGGTGCCCACCGGTCTCTCCTGTTCGTTGCTGCCAGCAGTACATTTATTCACGTTCCTTATCCACCGCGTGTTCAGAGAGTCTACACATTCGACCGACAGTAAACATTTCAACATTGCGTTTTGACGTCAATATGCATATTATTCAATAGTATAGGTGCTGAAAGCAATGTAAAGGTCCCAGCGTTGTGTAAAGCTACTTCCCTTCCAATTTACATAGACTTCAGCTAGATCATGATAGAATTACTTGAAATTCTTAGGGTTAAGTAATTTGGTATCTATTATATTGTGTATTTGTATTTTTAAAATACTCATTATGTCTGCTAAAATGAAACGCTATTAGAGATTATACTAAAGACTCAATTAAGGGATACTCGACGTCAGCTTTCCAAACCGTCCCGTTGCCGTGGGATATAGACCTTTTCATATCAGAATCGATTATTTCCAATAATCTTGTTTAAATAATGTCACATGGCCGAAATTCACGCGACCACAATGGATCAATCAGATTCTCGAGGTCGGAGTCGACGTAACTGTGTACGAGCTCAGTACGGTTTTGCTAGATTGGAGGGGAAACTTTATCATTACAGTCAATGGGTTATTATTTTTATAAATACTTGTGTCGCCTCAGCCAGTCAGCAATAATCAATGCTACTTGTATATGTTGGAGGAGACTATTATTTAATACACAACATATATGAAGACAAATCAATTCTGTGTGTTAGTTGTTGAAAAATGACCCAAATAGGTTTTCCTCCCATTGACTGCAATAATAACTGACTGTTTGTTTTCCCCTTTGAGTGAAGTTTGGGAATGTCAAAAATGCAATGTTACGTCGCCGTGCACCACAACATTCCCGGATGCCCGACCTCGAGAATTTCAGGGAACCCTGATCGTCTGCACAATTTACTAGCATATGGGATCAAGGCCATTAAAAATACAATTGCACATAATAATGAACAGTATATACATGTACATACACAAATAGGCACCTCACTGAGACTTAAATGGTGGCGTAATTTGATTAGGAAATTCCATACCAAACAGAAAACTTTGTATTAAGTGTATCCTCTCCATTCACACAATTTGTTTCCGATATGCAAAACTTGTTGTCTCATTCACAGATAACAAGGGATTTGCTGCCGAAAGTTCTCGATATTATTGTAACATTTTGTGCAGTGAGGTTAACGGCACAATTTCATACCATTAGGCTCTCCGCACTCAACATCCACGTTTTCAAATTTGAACGATTTTTCCAATTTCCGTCTATTTTTGTGTTTTAAATGTGAACAAATATTTTTAATGTTTCGTAAATTGAGAGGAAATGTGAACCCCAACGAACATACAATGCTCCGTTTACAAAAACAACATTTTAACGTGCACACAAGGTCTAGGGCCTACAAGTACAACGGAATGTGACAACAACGAAAAACACCCCCATAAGAAAAGCATTATCCAGGCAGAACAGTTGGAACCTTGACGCAAATCTAGATACGTTACGTGTGCATACAACACAAAGCTTATGCATTTCACATAACGTTTAAGTACACGTACGTACGTGTAATGTACTTATTGTACTATTATGTACGTGCGTAGAAGCCTATGAAGGTAATAGGCGCGCGTATTGTTGTTTACAATTTTCCCTGCAGCTGATTGGTTGGTAAGTAAAAAGAAACATTTCCCGGCATTTTATTGGTTAAAGTACCTGACGTTTCACGTTCGGCTAAACTCGGTTTGAAAGGGTCTATTTAAGAAATAAGCTATATATATATAAAACCCGTAGCAGGCCCGTAGGGCAATTTTATTCACTATCTTGTCTTCACTCAGTCTGTGTGTGCAGTATATGCATTGACTGCACAAAGACGCGCCGTTAGCTAGCTGTACTGTACCAATACCGCAAAATATTCCCCCCCCCCCCCCCCACTTAGTTACGCAGATTTTGTTACTAGGCATATTTGTGCGGTGATTGGTTGAAGAAGCTGTAATTCATCTAACTCAGTGAGGTTAATTCACGCACAATATGGGACCAAGCGTATGAAAAATATTTTCAAGCGCACGTATAGTACGTACTGCTGATTACAGTTTTTTTCCTCAAAACTGCACATGATTGGTTAGGTAGCAAAGAAAAAGTTCCCCAGCAGTTGCTTGGTCTATAGGCGCTCCTACATTCAAGAACAATCCTAAGTGCAATTGTTTAGGAGGGAATCTTGACTGAAGATAATTACTTGACCTGTCATTAATGAACAGATAAATCCGATATATAATAGTAACTTCACTTATGCTGCAGTAAATAATTGGCTTGTCAGTAGATGGTCGGTAATTGTGTAAACATTTCGACCAATCAGAAACGTTGGATTGTATCGTATTTTAAATCTCCACGGTATACACATTAACACGATATCTGGACTTAAAGAGCATGTTAAATCAAATCACATAGGATCGATGCATGAAAACTCCCGCTCTTTACGTTTTTAGTCTGGGAGATAATGTTTTACGTGCAAATGATATCCTATTTACAAGCTAAAATGAATCCCCTAAAACAGTCCGGGAGAATTCTGAACTTTTAGTGTATTAAGAAAATACACCTAAACTCGGCCATGACTTGTCCTTCTCCTTAAAAATTTGTTCCAGCAAATCATAACCACAAACTAATTGTAGCAAATAGTGAGACCACTTTATCTTAATTGAAATAACCACACAATATGGACTTCATCCATTGCTAATATAATATTAAGCACCAACTTCCACAACAACTAAGGATTTCAGAATAAAGAAAATAAAGAGGAAAAATCTGACCTGACCTGGTTATTTATAAGGTCGGGTCTGACTGTTTAAGACTTTAAGGATCAGTACAGCTAATGGGAGCTTCGTATTCATAAAGATTCATGGAGGCCGCCATTTTAACTTTTGATAAAGTTATATCAATGAGGATTGTTCCAAAGTTCAACGACCCCTCAAGGGAAGTCTTTTGTTTTTGTATCGCGAAGTCCAAGCTGAAATTGAAAATTTCACGGTCAAATCTAATGAATATTCAAGAGACTTCCGTGGTGTAGTGGTTACTGCTTTGTCCTCTCACCCGCACGTCCCGGGCTCGTATCCCGGTGGGTCTGCAACCAGTGAGTTCACAACTGGTTATCAAAGGCCGTAGCCGTCTTGATATAATGTCCAGTACTGGATGCTTTCGGGACGTTAAGCGTTGCTATGCTATGCTATATTAGTTTTTTCTTTCAAAAATATCTTCTCATTTAAAATCCTATTGACTTTACTTTATCACTAGTTAAAATGGCGGTCTCCATGGATCGTGTAATGAATACAAAGCTCCAAATGTTGGTGTATTTAGTATTACACCATGGTCCAAGATTCTCCCGGTCTGTAAAATGTAAATGAAAGTGTTGATGATGGTGATATGTAAGTAAAAGTAATTAAAGTTGTATGAGGAGAGTAGTAGTACATGAAGAAGTAGTTAATATAGCAGACGTAGTATGAGTAACAAAGCTGCAGGAAAGGATAATATAACTGCCGAGTTGTTAAAAGCTGATATAGGCTCATCAGTATTATGGTTGAAGAGCTGTCAAAATTGCATGGGAAAAGGAAGTTATACTAAAATCATGGAAGCAAGGACTGATAACAAAAATTCGTAAGAAAGGCAATACTACTGTTTGCAATAACTGGCGTGAAATAACCTTAACATCCATACCAAGTAAAATATTTGGAAGAGTTTTAAAGGACAGAATTAGAAACGGTGTTGACAGTAAGATGAAAGATGAACAGGCTGGATTTAGGAGAGGAAGGAGTACCACCGAACAAATTTTCATCTTGCACAACATTCTAGAACAGGTGGCTGAATGGCAGTCAACCATATATATCGCCTTTGCTGGCTTCGAGAAATCATTGACTCAGTGCACATAGAAAGCCTCTGGAAAAGAATGGCAGCCTATGGTATTCCACAAAAGATAATATGTTTGATTAAAGCGTTATATGAAGACAGTGAATGTGCAGTTATAGACAATGAATGTGCAGTTATAGATGATGGTGTGGAATCTGAATGGTTTGAAGTAAAAAGTGGTATAAAGCAAGGTGATGTAATGTCAGGGTTCCCTTTTCTGATGGTGGTAGACTGGATGATGAGGAAAACGACTGATAATAACAGGATTGGAATTAGATGGAAGTTCATGTCAACCCTTGGGGACTTAGATTTTGCTGATGATATCGCTTTACTTTCTTTTACATATCAACACATGCAAACCAAAGTGACCAGGCTCAATCAGTATGCTGCAGAAACTGGGCTAAGAATTAATAAGGATAAGACAGAGCTCATTAAAGTTAACAGCAAATGTGCAAACAAAGTTTATATCGATAACCAACAACTAAATAAAGTAAACAAGTTCAGATACCTTGGTGCAAGTGCAATAGTAAGCTTACGAGGTGGTGGCGAGGAAGATATACAAAACAGAATCTCTAAATCAAAAGTAGCATTTATGAAATTAAGTAAGATATGGAACTCAAGAACATTCTCAATATATACAAAAATGCTTAATTCTCTTGTTAAGTCTGTACTCTTGTATGGTTGCGAAACATGGAGAGTTAATTTAGCAGATAATAAAAAAGCTGGAAACATTTATGTTTAAATGTTACAGGAAAATTTTGAAGATCAGGTGGCCATATGTAATATATAACGATGAAATATTGAGAATCACTAAGCATGACAAAATCAGCACTGAAGTAAAAAGAAGAAGGTAGAGGTGGATTGGTCATGTGATGCGCGTGCGCACTATTAAGCACTGTGTAACAGCTATGACGTGGAAACCAGAGGGGGAAAAGAAAAGTTCGTCGTTCTAGAATGACTTCGAGGAGCCCAGTCGAGGAGGAGAGGAATGTGGTGAAATGGCGCTCGTGGACAGAAGCCAGACATGTTGCAAATAACAATGGAGTCCAGTGGGAGAGTGTACTGCCCCTAGTGGGCCAGGAGACCTGAAGAGACTAGGTGGGGAGGTGAAGAGTATGAGTAACAGTAGTAATAGTAGAGAGTTCGAAAATGCATAAGCCTTTGGTAATGTGAATATTACCAGCTGACGTGGTAGTATTCAACTTTCTTGCTTTTGTTTGGTTAAAAAAAGGAAAATTCCCCCCAGCAGTTGATTGGTCGAAGTACTGAAATAATCTCGATCTGCTAAAATATGTTTCACATTGTTGTTTATGCAACAAATATGTTGCACTTCTTTATAAATTTTATGCTAGCACACTTCGTATTCAGTTGACATTTATTGTTCGTCCTTCCTAAGCGAGTTTTGTCACATGAAAGTCCATTACGGATAAATCATATCATATTCATAATACCAAAGCGAACGCATAACATCTGGCGTGCTCGAATTAACTGCCAGGTCTTTGTTACATCATATACCATGCACTTAAGAAAAATGTAATGCATTACTCTTAACGCATTAACAGAAGGGTATACTTTAATAACGATATTTTCTGAATAAGGTAAAATGCTGCCAGATTTCTTGGCAGAAAGAAATTGGTGAATTTCATTATTTTTCCTTTAATCAACAGTGTTTCAGCCCAAAAGGCGTTTGCTTAAATGGAAAAAAAATATCTGGCAATGAGATCGGACATCCGCTAAGATAATTAACTTCTTTGTGAATCTAGCTCGTCGCTTTAATTTGTGGGACAAGGTGTCAATACTAATTTAGAATCGACAGCGCAAATGATGGTGTAGATCCAATTACCAACATGTATATTTACCATGGTTGATCGTGTAATACAAGACTAAGGGTGACAAACCAGGGCAATTGTGAAATGTTGCGTGATTTCATAACGTAAACTATTTAACAACAATTTGGTTATGAGCAATTTCAATATAAATGTTATAATATAATATTAAAGATTACACTTGTTTAAAAAATAACAGTTGAACACAGCTGAAATCATGATATATCAGGAAACTTTTATGAAATAAGTTAAGTCAAATATTTATACCCTCTTTTATAGTGTCGATTTTATTCAGATTAACTAGGAACATGATTGTGATATTCGCTTAAAAATTGCAAGAC
This sequence comes from Chiridota heheva, assembly GCA_020152595.1. Taxonomy (NCBI): domain Eukaryota; kingdom Metazoa; phylum Echinodermata; class Holothuroidea; order Apodida; family Chiridotidae; genus Chiridota; species Chiridota heheva. Next base: position 385,346 of record JAIGNY010003204.1, read on the forward strand.
ATAGTGAGTGTGAAGTAGTAATAAATAAAAGATATAAAGTTCCGTAATGTTCTTGTGTATCTGTGCAAACCTTTTTGTCCGGTGGTTTGTTGTCAACCAATTTCCCCATACATATTCCGGGATCGATATGTTAACATTGTAAGGATTCAGGTTAAGATATCGATTTCTTAATTGGAACTTGCTTTTAAATTGATTTACACATTAAGCATCATAACAAAATCAGAAATAAAATACAATGACGTCAAAAACGTTGGAAAGAGAAGAACATCCCATGTGGTTCTAAAAAGTCTGTACGAAGTCCTAACCTCTTCAAGTAAAGTCTGAGCGCATACGTAAGTCTTTCCGTGGTTGATGATGGCAATGCTCTATTGAATCATGTTCAGTTCACCAACTTTTTGACATGTTTAACCAGGTCTGAAAGTTCTGCTTTAATTTGGATCCCACCCCCTCCCCCTTCCCCACCATTTAGCACACAATATCCTTCACATACGAACAGTAATCGGTTTTTACATTGTTGCCCTTACTAAGTAAACCAGCTTACATTACAAAATTCTGTGAAGCCAAAATTGGTTATTAAGTTCTTATAATAGCTTGTATTTCCTTACGATGCTTGTTCCGCCAGTATCCTAATTGGTTATTAAGTTCTTATAATAGCTTGTATTTCCTTACGATGGTTGTTCCGCCAGTATCCTAATTGTAGGCTGTTGCGATCTTGGTCTGTTGGTAGACTTTGATATCAATTCCGATGGAAATGTATTTGGGAATCTTCAGAGACGAGCAGAAATGGAATATAGTGGAAAATTTAAGAATTAGTGTAGTGTATCATCACGAAATGTCAACAAAATTATAATTCGGCTTTAAATTATACAAATTTGTATAAGTAAGGTTCAACCTAGATCATTGGAAGATTCTTCATGCCATCTCTTGATGCCAATGTTAATGTTAGAGGTTGCGATATTTGCTCATTCAAATTAAATAAATTTTGCACCTTATTTCTGAAAAAACAAATATTTTACAATTATGGCTTCACAATTGAATAAACCATATACAATAGTACAGAATAATGCGAGCCGCATTTCAACACAATCATGCCAATTTAATCGAGATTCGTAATTTACTAAAGCTTATATCTAATTTCAAATGATATTGTATAAACACATGGCAGACACGATTCTTAAAAGCAAACATTAGGGAGCAAGTTTTCTGTTACACTAGCATCACCTGGCATTTCATTTCTGGTTTAGTGAGTTACAGAATGATGACAAAAGCAGGTCAGCCCTGCCTATCACAGAAAAAACGTGTCACGTTCTATTCGTAGGAGTTCGTTACCATGGTTCATTGGCTTCTATCATAATTTACCAATTAGGCGTAAATTTCGCGAGCCGTAGAGATTTTGTATTTCAAGTGGTTAATTGATATTACCCTACAAGGATCCCAAGCTACGAAACGCATTAAAAAAACGAGAATAGAAATTGAAATCGAATTCTGTACATATTCGTCCCAATTCAATGCTGCAACGAGGATCCGTTTGAGCATGAAGTAAAATCTAATGGATTATATGATATTAGTGAATCTAAAAAAATTTTTGGATGTGAGTGATGGCGGTTCAGCTGTAGTAGGTTTTATTTTATTTCAAAATTTTAGATTCTACAGTCAAGTGAGCTGTTAGAGACTTATAAGACTTACTTTTTCATTTGAATGAAACGAAACAGTGTTAAAAATATCAAACTGATAGGAAACGTATTTTCCATTATAAAGCATAGAGTCCTAAATCAAGGTCTTTTGTATGTTTGTTGTGCTTGTTGTCTTCAGGGGGAAACCATTAGGGCATCTAATGCCTAGCACAGTGTTTACGACTGACTTATCTCTAGCAATGCGTTGCACTAATTATTAACATATATATAACATTACAGATTTTACCATAACAATGTTATGAATTTCAGGAACTGTCATAAGAAACTGTGCAAATTCTACCTCGTTATGTGTGACATAAAACAGCAAATTACACTGAAATTTAAGAATGACGTATAAAATGGAGTAAAACCATTAAAACATTTAATAATTACCCAATTGGCAAGGCTTGCAAAGTTATCATATAATAAAAATACCCCTCTCCCAAAGTAAATGAATGCCAATGAAAGTTTGTTTAAAGCGAAAAACTTTTTTTACGAACTTGCGCTCTCCATCACACCTGGCAGTCCTACGGTTCTACGGTATATTGAAATAGGTAATTGTTTTCTAAGTAAGATGTGCCTTAAACATTTTGAAGAAAAAATTGATTCATACACATTACGTCACCGGCGTGAAGAATAAAGTTAGTTTGAATATGAATGAAGAGAAAGCAAAACGAGTAACTTTGCTTTCGCAAAAGCTTTGGGTGGCGTACCAAAATATGTTAGACTTCAAAATAATGAAAAGAAATCGATTTACCTTCTTTTATATAAGAATGGAATAATTATAAATATTTAGACAATGGAAAAGAAATAATATAACCTATGTCTTATAATAAAAAAACTAATTCATTGTACTCTGATTGTTCTGCAAATGCTCCTCCTTTCTTTCTTGCCAGAAGCCAAAATGAAGCCATTACGCAGTCTCAAAACTTGCAATAACACCTCCAGCTGACTTGCAGTTCTCAATTCTTTAATTAAAGGAAAAGTATCGTCTCATAAATACATTCAGATGTGAACGCTGCTGTACTGGTAACGTCACATTCGGTTTTCAATTTTTTTTTTATTGATTGCAAGAAATCTGTAATGCTATCGATAACACATGGGAGGTTATGTTCGGTCCCCTATGTTCGGTCCCCTATGTTCGGTCCCCTATGTTCGGTCCCCTATGTTCGGTCCCCTATGTTCGGTCCCCTATGTTCGGTCCCCTATGTTCGGTCCCCTATGTTCGGTCCCCTATGTTCGGTCCCCTATGTTCGGTCCCCTATGCTCGGTCCCCTATGCTCGGTCCCCTATGCTCGGTCCCCTATGTTCGGTCCCCTATGCTCGGTCCCCTATGTTCGGTCCCCTATGTTCGGTCCCCTATGCTCGGTCCCCTATGCTCGGTCCCCTATGTTCGGTCCCCTATGTTCGGTCCCCTATGCTCGGTCCCCTATGTTCGGTCCCCTATGTTCGGTCCGGCGGATGTGTGATCGATAACATCGCAGATTTCTCGCAATCAATAGGGAAAATTGAAAACCGGAAGTGACGTTAACAGCACGGCGGCGTTCACTTCTTAATGTATTTTATGGGATGGTAATTTTCCTTTAATCAGTCATTTGATACACGGAATAATATGACACAGGCCGGTTTATTTTTTGCCTTTGGCTTTCCACTTCAACGCTTGAGAAAGTCTTGAGTTACAGAGAGCAATAAAAAGGGTGTGAACTTACTCGGGTGAAACATTGAGCTGCAACCGGGCGAAGAAAAATTGGTTTTATCCCTTTGAAGTGTATCATTCCAAATTGTACCCAAAATACGACATTTATCATGTCAAGATTTGTGTAAATTTGTTTGTTTAAATTCCAGTTTTGCTTTGAATTATTCTTTGTTTCTACCACGTACAATAATTAACGAGGTAATCTATTACATTATACCATCATATGATATTTAGAGTAGGTCACTGGATGGTGTTAGGGCAAGGGAGAAATTTTAGGGTTACTTGGAAAATTGATATTTTGAAAATAAACAAATGTTAATTTTGTCAAATAACCAATCGGGTGAATATATACAAAGAATTCTCTTAAAAGGATCAAAGGAGACATGAAGTCTGATGCAATCATTATTTTTTTAAATCTTATTTCTATCTAAAGTTATTTATGTTTGAAGTCGATACATAGAGGCTGCTAATTTGTTCAATTCTGTATTAAAATATTTTGCATGATGATATAATTTGCCCAACAGGATTTCAATGTTTTTCTTTATAAATGTGATTGAAACTTTTATTCCAAAATGATGTAACACAAAGTTTTGAAGTAGTATGGACATCCAGCAATAAGTCTCCATATATGAAATAAGTATTATATACTGATTACAAATCGTCCTACTTTCCCAAAAAATCATTTCAAAATCGTGAAAATAAATGATATTTTGTTGCCTTATTATTCATTTCCGTAAGCACTGTGACGTAGTCGATATTTGATGACGTGGTTCGAGGGGTCCATGAAGTGCTCTACTGCGCATCTGTACTGCGCAATGAAACTTACATGAAATATACCGTAACTTGTCGAAAATGTCTATGTCGAAAAGTTATAAAATTTCCTGAAGAGACAATTCCAGCACTAAGGAATCCGACGGAAATGATACAGAAGACATCATAGATCACATTTATGTTGACGATTCGGAAATAATTCCGTACCAGTTTGAGCCTTTAGGTTCCGAAACGACGTCGGACACTCAAGAAAATGACCTAGGCCTAGGCCTATGTATGACCGAACTCATGCCTCAAACAGTAAAACGTTTCCCAATGTATCCACAAAGAAAATTAAAACGTAAAACACTTTTCGAAAGTTTTTGAAAACGAAACAATTTAAACTTCTTACAATCTATCAAAAAAAAGAAATATCAAGCTTCCTTCAAACTGTAACTGAAAAGGCTTTCAATCGCCGTGACAAATTTGCTGACCGTAACGTAGAACAACATACTTGCAGTATATATTTACGATCAGCACAGTATGTTTAGTTAACTTATCATGAACAATAGGAGACAGGAATAAACAATAAACTATCGCGATGCGGATAGCTTTTCGCACGTACATGTAGGTAGCGTCCAGAATTGCTCTTGAAAGGTATTCCTCCACTCACGTCATCAACATTTTAATACTGTAGTTTAGAAACGGTACTCCAGTCGTTTGTGGAGGTGAAAAAGGGGTTTTTGACAATAAAAGACTGTAATATAAATTTAAAAGATGTTTACAATTTGAAGAAAAAAACCTGATCGAATGATATAACATTTGTTGGATGTCCATAGTCCTTTGACAGCGTGTTTTGATAATTTCATTGGTACACAACAATTTTTGACCCTTACAAAACAATAAGCTTGAAACCGTGTGATAAATGATAACGAAATACAAAGCATTCTGACATAATGCTGGGCTGATGACATCACAATCTGTATGTTTTTAAATGAAAATAGCGATTCCCATTGTGCTAGTAGATTTAAAATTTTAATGATTACAAAATCTTGATCAGAAGATTTGTTATTTTTAATCCTATCATATAAAATAAGGATTATGTCAGACTGTGACTTATTCTGACTATGTCCTTATTTATATAATCATTTTAATGAGGAAGTTATCTTAGACCTGCGTTCCACATTTCGTCTTAGAATTACGGTAAAATACTTTATTTGTTTATTGAAACTGGTAAAAATCATTTTTATGATGGTCCATTCGATTATTGAATTATTTTTGTTTACTATTTTTATACTTTTTGAGGTTTATCTTAGATTTCGAATGATATTGAACAAAAACATACACAGTTTATGAACGTTGAAGGAGCTTTGGAACGATTCACACATACAGGGATTACCAGATATTTCGATTAAATTATGTTTTATTGTTTAATTAGATCAATCAATACAAGAATAGAAATATGAAAACGTGTAACTTACACTTGGCATTGTATTGCTTATAGACATTCATGGAATTTAATACGTTTCAATAGACTATTTAAAATATGAACCGGCAATTTCCGGAAGCCTAATTTAAATAAATATCATGTCCGAAATTCACATGTATATAATAGAATCCGCCCCTTGAACCCTACTTGATCATGGTTTTCTGTGCCTATGGCATTCTAGTAAGTGCATGAACGATTACGTGACACTGACATGCGGTCAATGAAAAGTTTCAAATTTCCTATTTCATTTCCACATTACTCCACTTCGTATTATAACAAAACTTGTGGTCAAATGATTGCGTAATTTATGGTAAACTTAACGAGGGAATGTCCTTGAAACGGGATGAAAATGACAGTGACAGTTTCATCTCGTCCGTGTTTCAAGGAACGCTTTCTTCAAATAATATAGCAGAGGAATCTTGTCGACCAACCAAATACATGGATTTCTTGACCGCCTGCATATTTCCCACGAGGAATGGGTCAAGCGTATGAAATAACTGTTTTTATAAATAAATATACCTGCGCGTATTGTTTGCATTTGACTGATTGATTCACAAAGGAAAACTTCTCACAACATTTGATTTGTCGAATTTTCCTGACGTAATCAAGTTTGCTCAAAATCCTTTCAAATGGGCTATTGGGTTGGGCAAGTCATCTGATTCAAATTAGCAGATATATATCATCGATTTGTTGATAAATAATTACCAATACTAGAAAGTTTGAATTGCAATTCGTTCACAGAAACCACTGCCATTTATGGATATTGGTCTTGGCAGGAGGTAGGATGTATATGAAAAATCATTAAAACTTTTTCATGTATGTTTAAACTGATTGTTCGAAGACAGTTTATCAAGAAATGGCCAGAGGGACCGGTGTCAGGGTAAGGACGACGTTTAATGAAATATATGAGCAACATTAGACGTTCCACTTCCGGAGCGTGCTGCTATTTACGTCACGTGCGTAATGTTACTTTAAAACGGTCTACTTGTGATTGTGGGCATGATTTGAATCAGACAGATTGAAGCATTTTATAACCCAAGGCTATGAGTAGCACTCCCCATAGTACCGTCGTACTGATGTTAGCCGTGTTAGTGATAGCTGGCCATACGAGGGTACTACACAACTGTATAATCTGCTGCAATAATTGAAAAACTGTCTTAAAACATAGAAAAATCTCAGTTTTTGGATCTTAAAAACAAACCATTGTACTATTTCCCCCCAACATTGGGTATTCTTGATGTTCGAAACCCCTCTCTGTCTTTAAATACTATTTTTTCTATGGTGATTTTAGTTCATTTTACCGAAGCATTCACTGGATTATTTTTCTTCACGTAAAATTCGACTGACGAGCTCTCCACAATACGGTCAAAGGTCAAAACATTGATATCGGGGCTATTACATTTTAGCACGGGTAATATGTTTTAGGGGAAAATAGAGATAATACCTAAAAAGTACTATTATATTATCTAAACATTTCTTGGTGTTTATTTATTAGTTTCTACACAGTTTACTGAGTAAACGATTTAAATAAAATTAGATGAACAAAAAAATGTTGTCAACAAGACATCAACCTGCACTTTTGTGGAGCATCCTAAAACTTATTTGAGGATGTTTCAATAGTTGAAAAGAAACGTGCGGTACCAAGCCGAGATAACCACCAAGGCATGAATCGGATAACTTTCATCCTGTCGTTTTGGCAAATAGATCAAGATTTAGGACTAATAGTCACACTACGGATTAAACTAATAGTATCAAAAGTAGGTTCTTCAATCATCAATGTTCTACAACAGGTGAATTCTTATAAACATTGGGGTCGTATGATAGCTATAACAACCTTTATACGGCAATCCCAATGTCAACCGTACTGAGGGATGGGTATAATAACTAGGATATGAGTACACCACATTTCTATGGTTGTTGTATTTGGTTTACATTTAAAAGAAAACTGCAAATTAATCATATATATTACTTGTATTTTTGTATTTTGATATTTTCCATTTACATTACTTTTTTGTGCAAAGGGGTTTATGAAACGACGGCGATTTTTCGACATTCAACTTTTCAAAGACTTCGCTCTTATACATTTTACACAAGTTTGGATATGATTTGCAACACTATGCAAAAATATTCCCGTGTTATGTTTTACAAAACGTGCATTCTTGAAAAAAAGTTCATATACGTCGTAAAAACACAATTCCTTATGCACGTATTGTAATATGGACAAAGTTGATTGACGAATAATAGTATTTTCTTTTAACTTGTTGTATGCTATAAACTGCTATCAACATCAACAAGTAGGCCCATGGGCAGCGCCGAAAGCAACATACAGTATGTGAAAATTTAAAAGTCAAGAAATCGCGATGTGAGAAGAAAAGTAATTAATTCTTAATTTTACCATAGAAAAAGCAGCGAATTAATATTTTTGATAATGATTGACAGTTTATATTAAGTAAGTTTTAGAATGAGTCTCAGGTAGGCTCTCTCTCTCTCCCTCTTTCTCCCCCCTGCTCTGAGCAGAGAGAGAGGGGGGAGGAGGAAGAAAAAGAGAGAGAGAGAGAGAGAGCCTACATAAGACTCATTCTAAAACTTACTTAATATAAACTGTCAATCATCATCAAAAATATCAATTCGCAGCTTTTTCTATGGAAAAATTAAGAATGAATTACTTTTCTTCTCACATCGCGATTTCTTTATGTGCAATAATGTGGCTAATACTCGTAGTTATGTTTCTCGTTGCATGTTCTTTAGTGTCACCCCCCCCCCCTCCCCTCTCTCTCTCTCTCTCTCTTTATCTCTGAGTCTCTCTCTCTCTCTCTTTATCTCTGAGTCTCTCTCTCTCTGAGTCTTTCTATCTCTGAGTCTCTATCTCTCTCTCTGAGATGTTTTTTTTGTTCTGATACAAGAGGAATCTGTGGAAATGTTAATTAATTAAAGTATATGTCAAAAATAAATTATGCTATTGATATATTTGTTGATGAATTAGAGAGTGATATTAACAATAGTGTAGCTATATCCCCATGCATCTTAAGATCAGAGAGTGATATTAAGAATAGTGTAGCTATATCCTCACGCATCTTAAGATTAGAATTGAAGCATTATGTTTTATGCACAGAATCACCTTTAATTCCATAAATAAGTTATGCAAACTTCGCCCACAGTTTGACAGCTAAGAGGTTTCACGATTTCCTCTTGGGGATGTTAATTTTGTTGCACTTATTAGGCAAGAGGTACCGCCATCTTTTGTTGGTACGCAACTGTAGTAACTGTTTGAAATATCTGTCTTTAATAAAGGAGCGGTTGTATTGTCTTGTAAATTTAAGCATTTTTGGATTGCAAGAAAAAATCATTGTTGGCAACATGATTGACACTAAGTAATGACACTAAAGAACATGCAAAGAGAAACGCAACTACGAGTATTAGCCACATTATTGCACATAAAGTTTACTCAAACATACTATGTCATAGTTAAAATTGAACACGCAGAAACACAGCATCCGTGCATAATACGCCACTGCGCTGTGTTTAATTCAAGTCTTGCAAACACCTTAGACATCTATGATATTATAAACAAATTAATATCAAATGAGAAATTTGTATTCAAACTAGTTTTCTTCTAAATCTTATTTTTATTCAGTCCATTGTTATATTGTTATCACGTTAGATACATTAGCGGATCGAATTAAATGTTAGATTCTGGTTATTGCAGTATCAGGTAAGGTGTGAGCTATATATCACTCCGGGAGCATGCCTATTAATAAGAACATATATATCACAGGAGAATATGAAAGACATGCAGCCAAATGTTTCAGATGTTGCGATAATAGTTCATAATTTCTAATTGAATCCTTCAAATATTCAATGTGAACCACAAAAACATTATTTTAAAAGACATTTGAATTTTCAAAATAAGTGTTTCGCGCCTAAACGCCTAGTTATACAGTCTATTTTTCCAATATTTCGAAAACGGCATGGTAAACATATAAAAAGGGAGTGGATAATATTTAGCCATGACAGTAATGAATGTTCTTTCATGAGTTTAAAGTTTCGTTTGCAAATTTTTTTTTCTCAGACGTATTTCAAATTTGAAATATGTAACATTGCTTAAGGTTTAATGTTAGGATAGCAGAGGATCATGGAAAATATCACAAAATGGTGGCTTCCATGTATCAAGATGTTCTTTCTTTTAAGAAGATTTAGGTTCCTATTAATCGACATGGTCCCGGAGTGTATATCAGATTGATTTATTAAGCCATCTACCAACGTTTTCAGTTTAAGATAACCATAGGAATACGATATTTTTCGATTACTCATACGAAATCATTGCATGTTGGGATGTCACTCTTAACGTTATACTGACGTGCAAAATATTGCTTAATTGCTTTACATTCTATCAAAAATCACGAAAGTAGCAAAAGCCTCAACACAATCGTTTTTTAATAAAATATGTAGAAAAATTAAAACGCTTTGAATTTTTCGGCACAATATACTGTACAGCTGTTTATGCAAATTTGTGATCTATTACAGAGCGATGGCATCAATATACAGCTGTTTATGCAAATTTGTGATCTATTACAGCGATGGCATCAATATACAGCTGTTTATGCAAATTTGTGATATATTACAGAGCGATGGCATCAATATACAGCGGTTTATGCAAATTTATGATCTATTACAGAGCGATCTTGGTATTTTCTTATGTAAATTATTTTTAAATTGTCTATCCTAATTCTTTGAACACCCCAGGAAAAAAATCATTTTTAAGGATCAGATCGTAAATATTAAGGATTTTTATTGCAATAAAGGCCGCCATGTACCTATAATGCCCTATGCCCATATATTTTCAGCAAGTAGGCCTATTGAGTAAGTTTTTATGTAATGCCCACTGTACACGAAATACGCTTATTGACATGTGAAAAGCAGACCAACATATTAGTAATCGAATACAAAATAGAAAATGATAAAAAACACCTACACATTTTTTTAAACGCCAAATAACCAGAAATGGGTGTATTTCATTTTAGTGATGTTCAGTTTTGATATGAAGATGACGACACGTGGAGGCAAACCAAGCACGTGTTTTGCTGTGCGCTCTTTGTTTGTTAACTATTCCTTAACCAGTGATTGGATGATTTCCTGCGTCGTGCGCGGATGACGTCAATGCAAATACTCTAAACAAATTTCAAAGGGTTGTATAACATTTTACACGCATTGGAATTCAAATGAATGTGATTTTCTTTATTTATAACACATAACTTTTCGTACAAAGACAATAGGCTTAATCAATTTTTCCATCCCGATTTCGAGACAAATTAGCTTAAAACAAACAATTGATGAGACTTTGATCAGCTATCACTCAAAACCAAAAAAAATTCTCTTTTGAAAATGCAAAAAAAAAATTAAAGCGTTTTTGCGCCAATATTCACTCGGTTGGAAATGTGACGAGAGGTCATCAGACCGCAGAGCAACAGCGCGCATTCACCCCGCCCTGGAGTGAAAACCGCGATCAGCTGTTTGTTTACTTGACATACGTACCGCACACAGTAAACGCATAGGGACTTGCCCACGTGTATCGCGCAAAGATTTGTTTTCAATTCAGCAAATGACGTCATCTCCCGGATGTGACGTGGCACCAACCAAGTGAATAGCTTTTGTGTCCATAGACTATTCTGAAATAATTTAGTATTCTTCTTTCAGTCCGGCAGCATGCCTATTAATAGGAAAATTTATAACACACGGAAATATTGAAGTCATGCAGCCATATTGTGCACTAAGTTTCTAATTTATGTACTTGAATATTAAAAATCATTGTGTTAAAAAACATTTGAATTTTCAAAATAGCTGCTTCGCGCCAAAAAGCCTAGATCTGTTGTCTATTATTTAAAACATTTCGAAAAAGGCGTAGTGAACATATCAAATGGAACAAAGTTTAAGCCAAGACAGTAATGAAAGTATTTTCAAGAGTTCTAAGCTTCCTCATGCAAAGACATTTTTCCCAGACGTATTTTAAATTTGAAATTTGTAACATTGCATAAAGCTTTAACGTTAGGATAGTAAAGGATCATAGAAAATATCACAAAATGGCGGCTTCCATGTAGCAAAATGTTCCCATTTATAGAAACATTAATGTTCCCATTAATAGGCATACTGCCGGACTGTCTTTTTGTACTTTTTGGATAGCATTGGAGTTATCATCATCTTTATGTTCACATTAAGTGAATGACGTTCGTGTGTTAGCATCGTCGGATACCACGTAGTATTCTTGAACGTACAAGTTTCACTTATTAAAAAATAAGAATAATTTGAAATAATCAAAGTATTACTAAGAATGAATTGAAATTGCAATGCTTGTTATTGAGATATAAGCATCTTCGTCAACCTTTTGTTTCGTTTCCTCAATGACTAAAGTACTCATATTTGTACAACAGGGTAACTGTGAGATTGCTATCCCATCCAGGACACGGTCAAATAACTTTATTCTCGCGTTACGCGTCCATGCCCAGCTGTGATACGTTTTTATGCTGTGAATGAGTGCTTTTGACAATTAAAAGTGTCATTACTGCACAGTTTGGTACTATCTATTTTTTTGCATATGTACACGATTGCTCATCTTCATGTTGTCTTTCCTTCAAGATTCAAACAATACTAAAGCAAATACATATTGGTTAAGACTTCTTATTCTTGATAAAAACAGGTATCAGACTCATTGTTATGTAGAACAGAGAGTATTGGAAACAAAGGAGTGCCATCATAGGGACTTTGTTAAAAATATTTTGTATAAAACTGGGTTTGGGAATGTTTGGGAATGGCAGGAAGAAGGGATTACTACACATTTCTATGACAATTTCAAGCAGCGAGTTTTTGATATAGATAGACAGAACTGGTTAAGTGATATTAAATCTAGAAGTTCTTTGCGTTCTTATGCACAATTTAAAACAGAAAGTTATGCAGAGCCATACCTATTATTCAATAATATTTTTAAGCCTAAAAAGTTGGTCTCTAAAATCAGATGTGCTTGCCTTAAAATTGAAGTCAACGAAGGCTGTTACTGTAATACAACCCACAACTAAAACTAAATGTAATACTTTATTAGCAGCTACTGTAGTTCTAAATACTTATTTTTGCAGTTATCACACTTTATTTTACACGCAATGGAAGCAAGACGTTTGTTTCTTTCTCTTTGATTATTGTTGGTTGTAAGAACCTCAATCATGTACCATTTAATTTATCGTTTATGTTTGTGACAAAGGCCAGATGGCCTAGAGCACTATAATAAATTGTATTGTATTGTATTGTATCGTTATTTCTCATAGAAGGTTCGTCTTCTTCACTTTGAACCAACTTTTCTTCCCCATTCCAATACTGAGATCCTTGCATATATTTCATATCTCTTACTTATATTGCAATTGAGTTATCACGCTTTATAACTAGTCCAGTACACGCTCCCAATCGGGAGATCTTCTGATTGGAAGATCTATACATGACCATGTAGTGACCATAATCTAAACTATTACTATTAAGTTCAGCCGTTAAATATTTGTTTGCTTTTCTTGTTATGCAGCTCTTAAATAGATGCTAAGGGTAGATTTGACATATTACTCGATAAAAGGCATCGTTCCATAAATGCATTTAAAAGTGAAGACCGCCGTGCTGATAGCGTCACTTCCGGTTGAAAAAATTCCTAGTGATCGCGATAAATATGCAACATTATCGATCACACATCCGTCGGACCGCACACAGGGCCTACATGTGTAATCAATAACATCACATATTACTCGCAATCAATAAGGAAACCACAAGTGACCTTCACAGCTCGGCAGTCTTCAATTCTGAATTTATTTAAAGAACGATACTAGCTTTCCTTTAAATAATGTATTACTGATATTTCTGTAGTTTTCGACCAGCATTAGTCTACCAATTCTTTGCAACCTACGCAAAAAATGTATTGAAAATATCGATCTTTAAAATGAAATAAACAATTTTGATCTTTACACAACAGTATATAATATTTGAAAACAAAGCCGCACTATTTTGGGCTATGTATTACTTATATTTCGGTAGTTTTCTATCAGCATTCGTCTACCAATCCATTACAGTACTAACAAACATACGCTGACATATTTGAGTATTACTTACGTTTAACAAAATAAAATACAAAGTGGCTTATTTCAAATAGAACAACCGAAGGAAAAGTACTCTGTTGTTTAAACTATCTTTCTTTAAGTATCACCCTTAAGCCTAAATATGTCAAAGCCATCGTTAGCGTCTACCGCTTCAAACAAGTCCATCTCCCCGGGATATGCGACTTTGATCTTGATTTTTGAAATTAAATATCACAAAACTAAACATTTGTTCTTCTACCCCTAGCTAAAGAAACATTAGATAGTTATTTCATCATCTTAAAGTGAAAATAGCATTACAAAATTTTCTTGTCGAATGTCTCATACTGCTAATAATTCTAATATGCTGAAAATCATCACAGAAACGAAGTATTACGAATTGAAACCATCCAGGATCGCAGTCATACCTAATTTCCCGTAGATGTTCAAATTTTATGACTTCACTTGCTTTAGTAACCCGAGGATGACGTCATCAACATGGAATTGTAATGCATATTCATTACTTCATTAGATCTCTGCCTCAAGACAGAGTATATTAGTTGAGTAAAACACGACAAATTAGTCAGTCGAGCAGGTGTGCTTACTATCATCAAATGTATTAAGTGCAACTGAATAAGTAACAGGTTTTATATACAACAAACTTTGGAAGGACAATCAGTTTGTAGCTTAGTTGGAAATAGTTTTGAAGATGAAAGTTCTAGTAATATTTTCTATACTTTTCGCCTCTTTTTCTTGTTTAATACGTCCAAACTCAGCACAGGATGAAGAAGAAACGGTGAGTTATGTATATTTAAGAATTTTGAGTATTTACATATTTCATGCTGTATACAATAGAATATCCGATACTATTTTGGGTTGATAGTTGTTTGTCCTTAATTTGAGTTTTTGGCACATTAACACTTGTATTTTAAAGCTCATCTGATTGGAGATATTTGATTTGCTACTTCAGCATAAGTCTCGATAAAGATTAGATTTTTGTTGCGTCTTTTCAAAACAATAATCGTATTCGAAGTAAAAGATCTTGATATGATATTGAATTCCATTAACAAAAATCATAAGAAATGGCCACATTTCGGTTATTTAATTTACTCATTGGATAGAATATCGCAAAACCTGAGTATTTTTATGGTATCTTCTAGTGTTTTTCATAAATGTGATCCAAATCTTGAAATGCAAATCTTTAATTACTAAAGAAAACTATGAAAAACATGTTATATTTTATATCTGCTCATTGGTTAATTTCAACATACTAACAAATATAATGTGAAATTCACTTTGAGAACTTTTTAAGAAAAATATTCTTAGAAGTTAAAGGGATGATCCTAAATGGACCTTATCTTCATTCTCTATCTTGACAAAATAGGTGGAATGTACAGTATACCAAATAAATTGCCAGTTTAATATACAAATGACTTAATTGTTTTCACAAATAACAAGATTACGAGCTTCCGTGCGTTCTTCTCTAGCAATTTAATCATGGTTTAAAATTTTGAAGGAAAATAACATTGTTACCTAAATGAAATAAATTGTGAGGGTTTAACACCTTTAAACGTGGCACTAGTGCAGAATACAGATAATGAACACAATTTTATTACGATGACTTTAAATGCTATCAAAAGCTATTTTTCTTCTATGAGATAAACCGACAACATTACTACTTGTAAATGTATACTTAGAAATAAAATCATTTAAATTCGTTTCGTTTTATTCATGGTCATATTGGAACCTATCTCAACGGAATTGGTAAACTAATTATAAGATTCACTGGTATTTTGTACTTGCTATTTTTTAAGCCTTGTATTCTAATGACATCATTTTTCGAAGGTCATTAGATTATGACATTTGAAATATTTCATTGAACAAAATGAAGTTTTAATAGATCTTTTTATGTTTGAAATATCACAAAAAGTTATTCTTTATTTAATAGCCTAATTTTTTTTCCAAACTAGGAAATGAAATCACGTCGAATATGTTAGTCATAAAATTAAATTTAGGTATTTGATTTAAGCCAAATTCGGGCCAAAAATATCAAAATTTGATATTCGAAATACTCTTGATAGCTGATGTTGTTAGCTACATATTAAATTGCGGATTCCGAAACACCAAGTTTCTATCCTTTTTCCAAAATGAGAAAACTTGAAAGATTCTTTCAAACGGTTTAAGAACGTTCCAAAATTCGATAAGAGTGATAACGTTTTCCTTTGTATACGTTTTACCGTTTACTGTTTAATCACACATTTTTATGGGGAAATATCGACATTTCCTGGAACATCCTAATTCCACTTGGCAGTTTTCAATTTTCATATTGTAGTCAAAGCACAATCATAAAAATATAAAAATCTAAATGACATCCAACAGTTAAAGCTTCCGCCTTTGTGTTGTTTTCTTTGGGATAAACTGCGTAATATTGGGTGATATGTTTTAATATTTATTATGATGAACTTATGTCGGATGTCTTATCAAAATATTAATGATTTAGTGAGTGAGAAACAAACGTTTTGTAGATAATTTCTCAACCTTATAACGTGATTAAGGAAAATATATTTATTTCATGTCATTCATATTTCATGGATTTCTTTTGCGTAACAACACATTTCTGGAAGAACCACATTAACTGTAGCTCCAAATGTACAGTAGTTTCATATATACAGCAGGTGTAGAAAGTAATTATACAATTGAACGTTACCTACATAATTATTAAGTGAAATCTATAAATTTCAACCATCACCAATTGACATTTGGGAAGGCGATCACTAACGTCGTATTGGTTTCATTAAATTAATCAATCTCGCATCGAAATATTATTAAATCTTTGCTTTAGCAGGATTTACATTTACTCAATTGAAATTCTATCTCTTTCCTTAATATTTGCTAGAAAACTCCGCTTAAATTGTTTTGATATCATTCTTAAGTTTATTGCATACACCAGGTATTTTCTGATTGGTATTGGTTTCATGAAATTAATCAATCTCGCATCAAAATATTATTCAATCTTTGCTTTAATAGGATTTATATTTACTCAATTGAAATTCAATCTCTTTTCTTGAAAGTTTTTAGAAAACTCTGCTTAAATTGTTTTGATATCAATCTTATTTTTATTTCATACTCCACTTATTTTCTAATAAGTTTTTCAATGCCTCATCAAATATCAAACAAGACAGTGCTGCAAAAATGGCATTCGAGTTTCCTCATTCAAATACAATGAATAAACTACACGTCCAGACGTTATCAAAGCAGTGAACTTAAAATGTTAAGTGATTGTGAAAATTTCTCATTAATAAATGATAGGGGAAAAGGTGCTATTTGCAGATGTTCCAGATAATGACAGGAGTACTTCAGAAACAATTGTCTTGATTTCCAACACATTTTGTTTTCACTTTCTACAAAAGGGGAGTTTTTTGTTTCATACATTTTTAAACTACTACAATATCATAGCTAATTTTGTTTAATTTCAATTATTTTATAAACTTTGATAGAATAAATGTAATTGTTTTGAAACAACGATTAAAATGATCAACTTTATGGAAGACACACAGTTTTTTTAGAAATCTGGTTGAAAGAGTCTGTATATTATAAACAATATGTGATCTATGTGTAGAACGAATATATGACCATTATATAGCTTGCGGGTCACGTGAACCAGATAATAACGCTTGTTATATAGATATGCCCGTGCCACACAACGTTAGACGCGATATGGATATTTATTAGATAGTGAAAATGCTCCCTATCACATGCAAGATGCTTTTCTTTTAAATACAATATTTTCGATACACCTTTTCCAACATGTATGCTTAAAACGGAAAGCTATTTTAAACCATATACCATGATTATTGTAACAGAAGGTTAGTAGCTAGACTTCGTTGTGAGCCCTGAAGATGAAGGTCCACACTGGAAGATACATTAACATCAGTTACAACGAGCGTATATGTAATTTCTGTCGGAGTAATGAGATAGACGATGAATGCCACTTTTTGTTAATTTACCCTTTTTTTCAGATATTAGATCAAATTACATACCAACTTACTACAGAAGTAATCCAACCATCCACAAATTTCATAACCTACTATCTATTGATTCTCAAAATAATCTTTTTTTATTACAATTTGTTTTAAACATGCCCTTAGAACTAGAAGTGGCTCTCCATAAAATGTTGTGATCGTTTATTTAAGTATATTATTGAATTACATTGCTCATTACTACAAAATGTATTAACTTCTCTCTCTCTCTCTATTTACTGTTCATTGCTACTACAATTGTAAATTATTTGTTATATGATGTACATGGGACAAGGGCCTCAGTTACGAAATAGATTAATCATTAATACACTTTACTAGCATTGATATGTGACATGGAGCAAAATATCCTACTCCGAACTATCTGGTTAAGATCCCATATAGGTTTATTAGTATGTGCATGCTTTCTCCCTCCTATTTGAATAATTTTCTCTCTTAAAATATATGAAGAAATATGTATTTATGTACAAACGTGCAGCTATCCGCATTCAAAATTACACTTTGGAAATCTAAACAAAATCAGCTAATTTTGATATTCTAAGATAATATTTAAATTATCCAGTTAGTATATTCCTCTTGCAACCGTGCCTGCAGCAGTGGATATAGCACAACCGCGAAAGCTTTCACTCATTTTTTGCATTAAAAACACATTTTGTATCAACTTTGTTTTCTGTGTTACAATACTTTCTAAATCAGCTGACATTTACAACCGATAATAATATCAATAAAACAATATATCCTTTATCGTTTTTGTTTGCTTGTCATCGATATTTTCAAATGAACTATCTGGTCACCGAGCTAATCATTCAATCTAATCGTTACACATTCTAAAGTGTTCAATGAAAATAACGGAAACACCTGTAATTGAAAACGAGCGATAATAGCGGATGTTCCTCGAAATGACGAAAAGATACACACGTCATGTTAATTTTTTAAAGGACGGAAAGGCATTTTTCTCTATCCAACGATTTTCAAAATATATGATGACATTTTTCGAGATTTTCATATATATATATATATGTAAATATATATATATATATATATATATATTTATTTATAAATGTATATATATATATATATATATATATATATATATATATTATTAATTTATGATATATATATATATATATATATAGATATATATATATATAGATATATATATATATATATATATATATATATATATATATATATATATATATATATATATATATATATATATATATATATATATATATATATATATATATATATATATATATATATATATATATATATATATAATATTACATATATATACAATTTCTTGCCATAATGGTGGAATCCTTTCTTAACCTTTCCAGTCTTAAGTTGCATATCCCGTTAGGTACTCGCATGCCTATGCACACCTGATATATACGTATAAGCATGTTAATCCGATGAACCATAGCCATTAATTTAATTATTGGATTAAAATGTTATCAGTCAGTCTAAGTTAACGGTTATTAGCAAAATGTAGAAAATTTTCTTCTCTAGGGTTAACCACTTTGTTAGCTAACACAATTATCCACGTATCCCCAAGTCAATAAGAAAAATAAATTAATTGAATTCTTCCATTTAAAGTTTAAACAAATAAAACCTCATTACATCTAAACGAATCAAAACATTGTCAATTTTGCCATTTGATTTATCAGACAGTTTATATTAAAGCATACAATTGGCAACAAAACACAACTTTGAAGCTTAACAATGTGGCCCCTTGGCAAGAAAACGTTTTATTTCAAGTGTCAGTTGACGTTTGGAAATAGAAATAAGATATTCCCTTTGAATGATAAAGACCTAGTTGAAAGGGAGCAGTTTCTTGATTAATACAGTTTTTTTGTTTTCGAAAAAGTCTTTTGCAGAAACACTTGTGGAATAATATAAGCGCCACATATTTAGTAACAGTTAAAATCAACCAAATGCTCGCAAGTATGAAATCAATATTAATATAAAGATTAGCATCACCGTATGATTAGCACAACCGTATGATTAGCGCAACCGTATGATTATCACAATTGTATGATTAGCACAACCGTATGATTAGCACAACCGTATGATAAAACTTTGGGAGTTAAAATGCATCAATTGTGTTTTAAGGCAACAAGAAGAATTATTCCACTAAAATAGAACAATATTATTATTTCTATGTTATTTCAAATATTTCTCAAAAATATGTGCAGAAAACCTGCCAAGTCATGAATATTAGAAGATTAAAAGTACATTTTGTAGCATACATAAATAGTGAAAGAGAATATAAAGAATGTACCAATAGCCATAAAATCAACTGTTCTTGCAGACATTTGCAGTTTTGCTTTAATGAAAGTCAGCAACCATATTGTTCTGATTTATTCAATCATAAAGATAATGTGAGTCATTTGAAACAAAAGTACTCTACACCCACCCGTTCCATTCTCATGACTATGTACACCTGATACACGAACGACCAAATTAATCCGACGAGCCACATCAACCCAAGCTTCTGTTATACCGCAGACTGCATGGATGAAAGTAAAAATTATGTTTTCGTCATTTAGAGGGACATCTGCTATTTCCGCTCGTCTTCAACTAGAGGTGTTTTGCTGTTTTTATTGAGTAGTTGAGCCACGTAGGATATATTAACCTACGCTTTCTTTTGCCAGAAAATGGGGAATGATATTCACTAAATATTATATACTACATATGTATACTGGATGTGTGCAATTATGTTCAATACCGTAAAACCACCCCCAGAAGAAACGCTGCCCCATATTGGTTGGAGATTTGAATTTGCATTAAAACGTTATTGTTTTACTCCAGCTTTTAAAACAACTAAAAGCATATAGTTATTTCATTAATAGTTAAACCGTGTGTAATTATGAGTATGCAGCATCAAATAAAAGAAGACGGTTTTAACATATATCATGACGTGTGTTACTTTTTGGAATAACTGAAGACTTGTATTTTAGTAATGGGAACATAACATTCTTGATCTTATTACTTTTTTTTCAAGCATCCAGTGATATTATATTTGTGAGTACTTTGAACTCATAATGTGTGCTAATAATCTGTCAAATACGAACATCTGGTTGGAAAATATCCAAGAAATCAATATCCTCTCCTTTATGCCTTTGCTCTCACCTGCAGCCCTCTGAAGTGAGAAAAATGAAAATGAGTTTTATGATGCAACATTTCTCAGAGATCTTGCTTCAGAAAAAAATCATTTTAAAATAATTGTTGTTAACATATCTGCGTTATGCAGGCGTCAGAGCGAGAAAATTAGATAAAGGATATAAGAATATACTACTTGGAAGCCATTATGTGATGTGAAATGGTCCGTACAGCTCTAGGGACTAGAGCCGCGTTCTGAAAGACAGAGAGAAACATATTATTAATTTCCTTATCTTAATTTAACATTGTGGGAATGATAGCACCTTTACAGAGCAAGTACAAAAAGAGGAGGATAATTGAAGAGACTAGTTAACGTGTTTTTTTACAATTAATAAAAGAAGATAACGTAGTAGCTCGAGAATAATGACATATCCACATTAGAAGGTTACTTTGCTGCCTTCGTTGGTACTTAGTACAAAAAAGCAGGATATATAGATCCCATTATCTTTTCCCTCAGTTGTAGTTCCCTCTGAAATCAGGCTTATCACTATTTCTTTAAGTGTTTAAAAAGTGGTTCCTGGTTATCTAACCGAAGAAAAAAATGAACGCTAGTTTCCCTAATTGGTAATGTTGATGTTACGTAAGTCAATTCAATCGATCATTGCTTTTCTGATAATCTTTGTAACAACTGATTTCTAATGAAGCTGTATTTGCCTTTTTATAGGTTTATTGTAAATATATAGAACCTTAAGTGATGAGTTTCATTTCTTCACCTGAGAATTACTAGTATCTCAGAGAAAAGTTTTGCAACACCCTTTTCTAGTCAATAGAAAGTTTATTTTAGAAAAGAATCTTCATAGCGGAAATCAGATTTCTCATGTTAATACAACTTCAAGTAAAACAATTGGAAATAATATGATATATGTTTGTTTACTGCAATAAAGAAAACGTATGCGCTTTGATTAGACGGCACCTTTTCCTTGACACCAAAATAATGAAAGCTTGCACACTTTTACTCTGCTGAAACTTGTAAATTATTTGCCTGATTAATGTCAAAAGCATCATGATTTGTACACACATTTGCTTTCACATTTTCCAGAGACGTGAAAACCAGCACGTTCCTTCAGTCATTGCAAATTCATATTTCGAAGCAAAAACTATTTTTGAAGCAAAAACTATTATTATTAGATTTCTTCCGAGTGATTAGAGAAGGTTGCGTAGCTGCTCTGATTATAGTTGATGTAATATTTGCAAAATTATTTTGTAAAGAATGTGTAAAGTGAGTGCGATTAAAGTACTGGTGATATTTTAAAATTGTTTGCCTAGTCGACAGCACTAAGCTCTCTGTGGAAAATTTGGTAAAAAATTGTTTTGAATTATAGCTAATACAATTTTAGAGATAAAAGGTCACTTATCGTCTGTAACGTGGAGGTAGATATTTTTTAATTCGTGTGTTTTGATTGGTCGAAGCACAATGGTACAACATTCACTCACAGTGATAGGCCAATCAGACTCCTTTTTGAATAAAATGTACGCCGCCACATTTTAATCACGATAGATGGCCTTTTAAAACTGAAAGTTTTGTTATGCTATAAGTTCACCATTATTTTCTATTCGTGTTTGCTCTTTAAATATTTAATCATAAGTATTTTAAGTCTAAACTCTTTGTGTAATTCCGCTATTTTTATCTTAAACTTAAAGTATATCAAAAGGAGGCTAAAATAGAAAGATTAAACGAGAACTTACCTGGATCGAAGTTTTATCTTCATTTGATGAAGTAATGGTGTGTGAGAAGTAATGTACCCACTTTTCCCACCCAGAAAAGAACAATTAATTTGTCCTACCATTTCATTTCATTGTCCTAATAAAATTACTCTTCCCTCATACAAGTACTTTTAAGGATGACTGCGCATGCGCGAACGGGATTTCACATTTAATCTTTATTCAAAAATGTTTGGAAAGTTTGCTCATTCTGCCTGCCTGCATAAACATCTCATTTATTGAAACATTCGCCCGTTGAGTACTAAAGACAGCAGCCGTCTGATGGAATGAGGTTTAAATTGTATCGTATCTAAACCAATTTGCTTCATACAGTTCGAAGTTCCCTTGCGATGGTGTTTACGCTTACCCGAGCATAGAGTTTCTTGTAACTAACAAGTAAATGTTTTTTTTCTTCTTTCTACATAGTAAGGCTCTTTTAAGGTATTCCGTTAAGTACGTGCATATTCAGTCTTCTAACAGGCGGGTAGACATGGAGTTCAAGCGATGTGCCAACATGTCTGGGCTGCTTGTTTTCAAAAGACTGTTTACTTGGAATATAAACTTATTTTGTTTCACTTGCACATCCTATACATTTAAGGCGCATCAAATCTGTTGACGCTGAGCTGTTAAGATTGCTAAAAGCATAGTAATTTTCAAGGTTTAATCCATTAGACTGAGATTTCTTGCTGCTGATAGTTTCCTTAAGAAGTTGAAGACAATTTTAACATCCCATACTTAAGTGTATCGAGGTAGAGGTGTCTTCAAATTAAAAACACCTTTGAAAAACCTGATTATGAGTGAATGTGTTCCTATGGAATATCTATTTGTAAGTAACACAAATGACGAAAGTGCTGCCCTCGAAGTGTTGAGTGCACAACAACCCTGAAATTGAAACAACTGTGTAAAGAAATCTAAAAGGTAGTTCACAGAGGTTTGCAAGGGACTAATTTTCTGTTCACCACAAAATTCCCTGCACTTTTTGACATAGACTTCATGCTGTTTGGTAGTGGACGTTTTCTATGCTGCCAAGATGATGTTAGTAGCCTGCCTTGAAGTTAGTAGCCTGTCTTGAAATTCCTGTGTTTTCCATGGACTGCCTGACAATCTACAAGCCAAGAGAGAGATATGGTTACGTAGTGGGTGTTGTTGCCCAGATATTAGATGATGTAAGAACTTTACTGTCATTTGGGAGGTGTAATGGTTCCTCTACAAGCAGGTTTCGCAGTTAACGAAACCAGGGTTGAGTGGGCCAATTTGGAACAAATCCCGTCAGCATTATCAAGTTCAAGCTTCCGAAAACATCTCAATATAAAGGAGAAGGGGAGAAAGGCCAGTCTACAATAAATGCATCAACCGCCTCCGCCCCTGGGTCAGGTTTCCAGGATATGTAACGCTTCAGTTGCGTGTTACGTCTTGTAGCGAAAAAAATAATTACTGGAGTACCAAAAATTGCACAGATCTGTTCAAAAACATTGGTATTGAATTTCCATTTCAAGATATCATTAAATTGTCTAGATTTTTGTTATCTGCAATTGTATTTTCACAGCCAGGCAAGTATACTGCTGTAATCCAAATATTTTCAGCAACACACCAACTCCACATTGTTTTGGCCATTTGATTGCAAGCCTGGGACTTTGTGCCTCCCATGTTGTTTATATACGCAACAGCAGTGGTGTTGTCGAGCCTTAATCGTACATGTATCTTTTCCTTTGTTTTACTAAAGGATTGTAAAGCTAAGAGGGCAGCTAACATTTCCAAAAATTTATTTCATTTCTTTCAGCACTATTGGTTTATATAGGGTTCCACTTTTCCCCTATCTGAGATTCCCCATCGGTTGCTCCACAACAGAGTCCTGATGATGACTTGTAATAGTCATGCTTTGTTTTTCTATTTCTATGTGCCTTTAGGAGTTTTCAAAATTGTGCAACCTCCAAAAGACATCGTGCTTAGCAAACGGTGATAATATCATCATTCTATCAAAATGGCCTTGTTGTAATTTCAATGCATAAGTTTTGTCTTTCTCCAGCTCTCTGTAATGCAATTTGCCATATTGAACGGCTGGCAACTAGTTTGCCAAATGCAGTGGCTACAAATCGTATTGTGTGCTGATTATGTGCACATAAGATCTTACATATATCCTTAATTTCTTCCTTCTTTTCTTGTGGAAGCCTGACCTGTATTGTTTTTGAGTTGAGAATAAAGCTTAAAAAAGTGATTTTTTTGTTGTTGGGGTAATTACCGATTTGTTTTGTTGAATAATGAAGCCTAATTCTGATATAGTTTAGGCTGTTTTTTTTTTTTTTTACTAGAGCTAAGCAGTATTGTTCTTTGGTATTTGATATAATTATGGTATCATCAATGTAGGCTACCACTGTAATCCCCATTGTTCTAGGAAAACAAAGTGGTGGTTTCAACAATTTTGTAAAAAGTCTGAGTCCTGATGGTAAAGCCCTGAATTGCCAAGCATTATCTTGTCAAATGAATTTTAGATATATTCTATCTTCTTCGTCAGTTATACGCATCTTTCAGGTCAATGGATGTCATAAAAGAATAATCTGTAATAAGATGGATTGCTGTTTCAGGATATCCATTCTAAAATTATGATAACTGATATTCTCATGAAGGGTTGATAAATCCAAGATCATTCGAGATCCACCATCTTTCTTTGGTCGGGTGAAAATGTTTGATACGAAACCATTTTGGTGATGTACCAGTTCAATAAGCTTGTTATGCCATAGTGTGTCAATTTTCGTGGATACAGCAGCTGCCTTCTCAGGGCTTAATTTATAAAGGGCAGGAACCCGTAATTGAACTGGCGGTAGGCCATTCTTAAGTTCAAGTTTGTAGACATTTATGGCTGTTAAAATGAATTGATCATTGGTATATTCTTCCCATATCGTATCAAACATTTTCAGTCGACCACCGATATAATCGATACTGCTGTATGCCAAATTAATTTCATACTGTAATGCACGTACCTCATAAGTGTTTGATACTGGGTCTGAACGTGTAGCTGAGTTACATGCGTCTGTTGGACCTGTTGTCCGCTGCTGCTTTATTTCATTTGGTGTTTTAGGTAGGGCTTTGGCATGTTGGTCCTCGGTGCCCCTACAAAATAATTTTGTGGCTTGGATGTCTGAAACTTGGCATGTGAGAGCCACCTGGCTTTCTGGTATCGGTCCTGTCTTGCCACATTACCAGTTCGCATGGGATTAAACCTCCAGGCATATTTACATTTGGGAAAACGCATGACCATCACAATTTTCTGTTCTTTGTCCATTTTCTTTACTCGTTTGGAGAGATCGTCTCCAAAAAGCCATTCTGTTGCTGGGGTTGCTTGTTTACAAAGGTGTGAATACCTCATAAATCAGGCTTAAATCAGGTTTAATTAAATCCTTCCTAGTGGTATGCAGTTCAAATGTAGCATTTGAAAGCAAAGCTATGGCGTTCTGTTGTTGTTCAGACAGGTGCAAAAGATGTCAAAATGCAATCATACCCTAGTAAGGGTTTTTGGCAACGCTGCAATTTGAGGTCAAGTGATTTTGTTTTCGTGCTCAGGTTTTCTCAAATTGGGGGATTGACCTTTGGAAGTAAGAGATGGGTATTTTCATGAGCTAGTCTTCAGTCTTGGGCGCCGCTAAAGATGCATTCGTACTTCCAATGCAGACTCATGCAAATTTCCCTAGTTTGATAATAGGAAAGGTTTAATGTATTATGGGTACAGTTTAATGGTCTTGGATACTTGTCATTTACTTTCATTTCCTTCAACTGTGAGTCCATGAGACAATTTACATTGGTTGCAAATCCTTCTGGCATTGCTTCACCCACATTGTTCTGATTTGTAAATCTTGCTGCAAATCCAAGAATTTGAGTACTATTAGTACTAAAGTAAGGTTGAACAGAATTACTTTGCTGTTTTTCGTCTAGGAGGTTTTGTTAATTAGTGATATCCGGCTCCTCAATAACCTGCATATGGGTATAGTCATATTGTTCTTCCGTATCGTCTGCGTAATTTTCGCTTTCTTGTGCCTGATACATGGGTACAATGATAATGCTAAGCAAATCTTCTAAAAGGCCCTCAAGTTTGTCCAATCGTTCGCTACTCTCAGTGACAGTATTATCAGCATTAACGGTGTTAGTGCCACTACCAGACGGCAATTGAGCTTTACTGCTAGTAGCAGCTTTACTGATAGTGGTGCTAGACTTAGCTTTCAATTTCTTTCCCTTATGGAAAGTTTTTGACACTCATTTAGACGTCTTAATACTAGGCTTCGAATCAGTTCTTGCTATATGTTGTTATTACACGATGTACGCTCGGTATGGTTAGGCGCCAATCCTGAAACCGCGCTATTTACATTTTCGCTCGAATCCATCAAAAAAATGTTAATCCACGAACAAAAATTATCACAAAATCCTTACCAGGTCTCAGATTGTTACAGGAAAGTGTTTTATTTTCGATTTTTCCAAAAAAAGTCCAATAAGTTTGTATGAAAACTTTTCTGTTACATAGGATTCATAGGGTACCCATGTTTTGTTAGCTATATGGACAAATTTATTGGTCATAAACTGAATTGTTGAAGCTAGTGGACAGCAAGTCATAAGTGATTCAAATTAAATAAGACATTCTACAATTAGTCAAAGAGATGCCCTCGTAACAAGGTTCAACATAGACTGATAGAATATTTAAATTTAAAAACGCCCAAACATGCCTAAACTTTTGTTTGTTTCACTCCTAATTATTGTAAATTGTAAGT
This sequence comes from Chiridota heheva, assembly GCA_020152595.1. Taxonomy (NCBI): domain Eukaryota; kingdom Metazoa; phylum Echinodermata; class Holothuroidea; order Apodida; family Chiridotidae; genus Chiridota; species Chiridota heheva. The sequence goes on from JAIGNY010003204.1 coordinate 412,710, forward strand.
TCTAAACAAAGTTTTCACTTTAAAGGGGTGCGTGTTGGGCATAGATGGCTTATTTTACCGAATGATTGCGGTATTTTCGTCACTGGTTAAGATCCCTACTATGCTGCTATGTTTACAGTTGGTGTTACAATAAATTTCGCTTTGGCGCAGACAGTCACATTTGAAGACGACATCACATCTGATCAAAAATGTTTTTTTTTCTTAACCATTTTCGTACGAATATATTTATACAACCTTTGATAGAGCAAGTTGTAGAAATGACATGCAAAGTGCTTAATGCAACACAGTGAATCATGCAAAGGTTAGCACCATAGTGGCAATTTGTTAAAAGGTTTGCACCTAGGTTGTGGCAAAAGTTATGTACAATGACAACTAATGTGGCAATTCCGATAATTATGATCTATGAAAGTTCTTTGAGACAAACCTTCTATATCATAAATTACGCTTAAATATCATGTTGTATAAATCTGAGCATGAATCAGACATTTGCTGTATATGTGTAACATCAGAAATCCTCTGTGGTGGCATTACTTTTTCAACATACAGTTTCCCGATTATTTTTCTAAAAGCATTGGAGGCATGTCTTAAATCGGGTTGGGAATAAATTATGAAATAATTTTCAGTGTCATTATAGTAAGCAAAATGTAATGCCTTAACCATTTTTCTACTACGCGACGATAGTATCGCCGTTTTCGGTGCCCCATCTTTGGCCCCGCCTCCCGAGCGCATTTTCGAAAAAGTGCAGGTAGAGTAAGGGTTTATCATCCCGCGACAAATGCGCCAACTAGAATGTATAGGCAGCACGACCCCAGTGGGCGGCCCGGCGGGTCACTGAAGCGGAACGGGCCCGACTCTGCTGCTTGGAAGACAGAGGACCCTTCAATAGTCAGCCCTTGATTAACCCTTACTCTACCACGCGGCAATATTATCGCCGCTTTGGGTGCCCCATCTTTGGCCCCGCCTCCCGAGCGCATATTCGAAAAAGTGCTGGTAGAGTAAGGCTTAAGGCCGTTACACACCGAAGGCGACGCGGCGAGTAATTTTTTAAACAAAATTGAATAAAACAAAGGACAAGGAACATATTGACCTTTTTTTTCCAAAGAAGCATCGTCATCGCATAGATATTCAGATGATAACTGCAAATTGATTGAAAGGGCCTTTTTACGCCCATTAAAGCAAAATTCGCGTCGCGACAGAAAATTGCGCCTCACTAAAGCGTATTTCTCCACAGTTTGAACAAAAAATCATTCCGAAGAAATTTTCCAGTATCAGCAGAAAGCCTCAATTGTAAACTTCATCGTGTGTTAGCCAAAAATCAAAGCATCTTATAATATTTGTTTCCTGTATGATTATCAAAAACATCGCTCGCCGCGTCGCGTTCGGTGTGTTACGGCCTTTAGATTGCGGAAGAAATATGACTACTAAATCATATTAAGCCTTAGTGAATTTGGTAACGTGAATCAGAGAGTTTTATTTTTAACTTTTTTCCCCATATGCAAAAAGAGTTGAAGTGGTTCAGAGGTTAAGGAGTCTTGCTCGTATGCGAACGGTACCAACTTCGACTTCCGTCGCAAGTGCTGTTTTGTGTCGTCTTTGAGCGAGTTTCGCAGGTAAACGTGAAATATGTTTAAAGATATTTTTTAAATGTTAAAATCGAAAGAAACTTTCTCAACAAATGTTGAGTCTCAAAGGTTTTCTCTGTTATTGGAAGATTTTGGATGATAGCAACGTATAATGGGAATGTAATTTACCAAGTTTTACCTAAAAATTTACCCCAATATATTTAGGGATTATCCCCGCCACTGTCGGATGCGTGGGCCTTCTACACCCTATCATTTCCAGCTTTGACTTTTATTTAGATTAAGTTTTCAGTTGATATGAAGATGTGAATCTAAGACTCTCTTCCTTTATTCAAAGTAATAAAATGATAAAAAGTAAAAAAAGGGATTTTACCCCCAGCTTACTCTCGGTAATAGATACACGGTGAGATTTTTTTTATTACATACAGTAATGTGTAGTAAATATGTCGCCATTTTACTGTTGTTTCATTAAATAAGTGTTTAATCACTGAATTATGTATTGTTGGTGATCGATCGAGTCACATTTTCTATATCTACATTGATTGTTAGGTATTTGGTTTAATTTGTGCGGGATATAATATAACAAAAAAATCACCCAATGAGTATTACAAACATAAAACATTCGCATTATACCTCAATGTGTAATTCATTTGAAAATCTGTGGAGCATGGAAATGATTATTTCTAGAATTGCGACCTGTATCATATGAAACAAGGCTTCATTTTTCTTAATTCAAATACAGAGTGCCGATTCAATGCGGAAAAAAAGATCATTAAATGGTGTTAACTGCCTCTTTGCCAGCATGTTGCTACCATTCATATACAGTATGCTGTTATCGAATTAACGGTCAAATAGTGGTAAAATCAATGCTAGAATGCTCTAATGTCTAGAAACACAATCTTTCCTTTAATTCTATTTGAGAGTTTAAAGAACGTGCCAAAATTTACGTTGCATTCGATTGCATTAATCGTACGAGAACAGTATTGGTTGTAATAGTATTTATATCCTGGAAAAAGTACTTCTTAAATGTTTGTATATGAATGATAATCGAGACCTCATAGATATAGGTAAAGCAGGAAATATTTGTTCACACTATTTAGCAAAACCTCTCCACAATGCACTTGTTTTAAAGGCTAAGGTGTGTAATGAATGTTTTTCTGCACTTTATCCATGTTAACATCAATTCGACTTAGATGCAAAACAAGGGCATTTATTATCGGAATATGTTATCATCGTACATCTCACGATATGAGCCGGGTCGATGTACGTTCACAATTCCAAACATATGATATATATATATATATATATATATATATATATATATATATATATATATATATATATATATATATATATATATATATATATATATATATATATATATATATATATATATATATATATATATATATATATATATATATATATATATATATATATATATATATATATATATATATATATATATATATATATATATATATATATATATATATATATATATATGTATATATATATATATATATATATATATATATATATATATATATATATATATATATATATATATATATATATATATATATATATATATATATATATATATATATATATATATATATAATATATATATATATATATATATATATATATATATATATATATATATATATATATATATATATATATATATATATATGTATATATATATATATATATATATATATATATATATATATATATATATATATATATATATATATATATATATATATATATATATATATATATATATATATATATATATATATATATATATATATATATATATATTTATATATATATATATGTATGTATGTGTATTATATATATATATATATACATATATATATATATATATATATATATATATATATATATACATATATATATATATATATATATATATATATATATATATATATATATATATATATATATATATATATATATATATATATATATATATATATATATATATATATATATATATATATATATATATATATATATATATATATATATATATATATATATATAGATATCTTCAAATTGTCTCTAAAATCTTACTTTACTCAATCAATCTTAAAATGAACTGTTAAAGAAAACCTGTGTAAGACACTGTCAAATACATTTACTATTCTGGTACGTCCTTCAATCCTCCGCTTAACATTTTATATATTCTTTAGTTTACTACAAAAATCTGCTTTGTCAAAGCAGTTGATATTTCCTTGAGTCGTATTCCCAACGTGTACAATGTATTACTCATTTTCAATACAATCCGCGACACTTAAGTTTTTCACATATTTCGATCGTCAGCTTATAACTGACATGTCGTCATCTTTGTGCTGCTTCTTGCCTGAATTCGCACCGATATTTAAGTAACGGTGGTCGACTAAATGACCCTCAGATCAGATCAACTTTGGGGGTTTCTGTTCACATTAACTTATATTAGACTTCTGATTGAATCTTACCTTTTTTCATAAACATAATATATATCCCATTTCAGTTTGCCCCTTTAGCTGCTCAAGCTGTATATGCCACTAAACATGATATTTATTGAAAGGCACAGTACAGTTTATGCACAAGTCGGCTAATAGACTCATTGTTAAAGGAGACATAAAGTTTAATACAATCATTATTTCAGTTGATACAGGAATAAAAGCCAAACCAATTGCCACAAACAGCAAGTCAAAATCCTATTCCTATCTCAAGTTATCAATATTTAAAGTCGACACATGGAGGCTGCCATTTGTTCAATTCTGCATTGAAATATTGTGCATGATAACATGATTTCCGCAACAGTGACATCAGGATTATAATGTATTTCTTTTAAAATGTGATTCAAGTTTTCATTCCAAAATGATGTGATACAAAATTTTAAGAGCATGTTTTGATGATTTCATGTGTAAACAAAACTGTCCTTGACCCTTTCAAAACAAAAACCTTTTATTATAAGCTAGAAAACTTGAGGTTATAAAGAAGTACAAAGCATTCCAACATCCTGCTAGGCTGATGACATCATAATCTGCATGTTCTGAAATTAAAATGGTGGCCAAAGTAAAACTACTTAGTAGCAGCATTCAAATTTTTGATGATTCCAAAAATTGTGTTAGAGAGTATGGAACTTTTTCAGACGATTTGTTGTTTTAAATTCTACCATATGAAATCAGGATTATGTCAGACTTTATGTCTGCTTTAACTTTTACCTGCAGTGCCGACGTGGGTACGTCATCATGCTGCGTAATAATTCACCTATATACAACACTGCGGATCAACACTTCATAACCGTACAAATCTCCTTTTCCAAAATCAATCAAGGTTAATCAAATCAGAGTATTTTGTGGTTTGCCTAATTCAGATAAAAGCTGTTCAAGCATGGAACTGCAATAGCAGCTCCATGGTTCAAGCACTATGTTGTGTACTTACTTATGTATGGAATTGCAATAGCAGCTCCATGGTTCAAGCACTATGTTGTGTAGTTACCATGGAACTGCAAAGCGCTTATGGTTCAAGCACTATGTTGTGTAGTTACTCATGTATGGAATTGCAATAGCAGCTCCATGGTTCAAGCACTATGTTGTGTAGTTACTCATGTATGGAACTGCAATAGCAGCCTCATGATTTAAGTACCATGTTGTGTAGTTACTTATGTCAAACAATTCAAGAAAAGCAAGCAAAAAAGTTTGAATTGATTCTTCAAATATTTGTTCCAAAACTTTTCAAATGTTAAAAGTTTTGGATGGAATCAATATATTATTATTTTTTCCATTGAATATATTGTACTTATCCTGGAAGATAAACAATATGTCCCAATATACAAACAAAGAGAGCCAGTCGTCTGTTTGGGTTGTAATTTGTTCAAAACGAAGTACCGGTAAATACACACAGTAGTTTTCAGGTACAATTTTTTTTTTAAGTACGTTTTTTTTTTGTAACAAAACATAGTTTGAATGACTAAATGCCACGTAAGTCTCCATTTTCCGACCGTTTAAAAATTGTCTCCGTTGGTATATCCATTTAGGACCACAAGGTTGGAAGACGAAAATGATGTTTTTCACATTAAAAAAAGAAAACAAAAACATTTGCTGCTTCTATTTACAATCGCCACTCCCACCACCGCCTCTCACCCCCTCCGTATTCTCCCCTTAAATCCAAAGTCATTACGAACGAAAAAGCTGACACTACCTGTATTATCACAATCATCAAATAATACTGTGGAATTGACTTACTGTCGGCTCATGTAAAAGAAAATTGGTAAAAGGTCAATGTCACATTTCCCATTAATCATAATCAATTATCTGCATTGTATTGGAAATAAAATCTCTAGTTATTGACTGAACACACCACATGGTTTGTGAGACATTGGCAAAACTTCTTATTGTGCCATCTGTTCAATAAATCATTGTTACATGACTACTGCAGAGCAATCATGAAGAACTGTATTAGCCTTTCTAATTCAAGTTTAAATGAAATACCAAACTAGACAAAATCTTATTCGAAAATGTGACACGATTTGCCAGAAAGGAGTAGTCAGTATGTTATTACGAGACGTTTACTGAGAGCTATTGGTAATCCCTAGAAGACTAAAACTAAAACAAAACTTGAAAATGTAACATTTCAAAGAACCAGCTTCACTTAAGCAATAGTTCAATATCATGCTGTAATAGCATGGCAATGAGTGTTTCTAATGTTACTTGTTAATATTAGACCTATACCATAAAAGTTCGTTGTAAAAGACATAAAAGGATACATATTTCGTGAGGAAAATATGAATTGCATTGATATGTGGATGTAAAAAGATATATATTTTAGATTGTTTCGACCTACATTGTCAATCTTGAAAATGTACGTTCTTGACGTCACTTGACAAACATTATTCGATATATATTACAATTGCAATGAATGCTGTCCTTGTTGTTCCCCAAAGTATTACAAATAAGTTTCCCTTCACCCGTTTTTCTTCGCTCTTTCCATTATTGGAGTGCCATTTATGTATTACAATAAAAACAAATGTATATCAAGATGTCAGCATGGCTTATAACTGTACATGGACATATTCCGATTATACCTGTCGATATGAAATGATCTCATAATCATAGGTCAAGTACGTCTACACAAGTCCATTACATTCTATGAATATAACTTTGGTCGGCAATTCTGTGTATGCTAATTTCCGCTAATCAATTAATTAATCAATTATCAAATAAGAGAAGAAGGTGAATAGCTACTTGAGCACTATCAGACACTACAGTGATTATGCTTAAGCTTGTTAACCACACTACAGTGATTATGCTTAAAATTGTCAACCACACTACGGTGATTATGTTTAAGCTTGTTAACCACACTACAGTGATTGTGCTTAAGCTTGTCAACCACACTACAGTGATTGTGCTTAAGCTTGTCAACCACACTACAGAATGTACTTTGCATTGACTGTATAGACGGCAGTTTAGCACCTGCAAACGATAAAGCTAATTCGTAAAGAAGTTTGTTTAGATTACTCTTTTCCTCTTTAGTTCTTATATGGTATTCGATAATGATGCTCACGTATTTTTTCCAGGTGACTTATAGTTCTTTTCATATCAACATCTGAATAGGTGAATCTCATACCTCCGGATGAAGAGAATCCAGCACAAAGAGTTTCTACGTCAATTCTAGGAGACCCAGACACAGAAACCACGCCTATACTAATTCCGGCTATACATATATATATATATATATATATATATATATATATATATATATATATATATATATATATATATATATATATATATATATATATATATATATATATATATATATATATATATATATATATATATATATATATATATATATATATATATATATATATATATATATATATATATATATATATATATATATATATATATATATATATATATATATATATATATATATATATATATATATATATATATATATATATATATATATATATATATATATATATATATATATATATATATATATATATATATATATATATATATATATATTTATATATATATATATATATATATATATATATATATATATATATATATATATATATATATATATATATATATATATATATATATATACAATATATATATATATATATATATATATATATATATATATATATATATATATATATATATATATATATATATATATATATATATATATATATATATATATATATATATATATATATATATATATATATATATATATATATATATACATATATATATATATATATATATATATATGTATATATATATATATATGTATATATATATATATATATATATATATATATATATATATATATATATATATATATATATATATATATATATATATATATATATATATATATATATATATATATATATATATATATATATATATATATATATATATATATATATATATATTTTATATATAATATATTTCCTTCTTTTTCTAGCGCAATCTGGTAAGGTATTTTCCAGGTAATGATTTAACGACCACTACAATCGAAGAATATATGAAGTATTGAATTAACAAATAAGAGGACCATACAATTATGTCTCCTTCAGCTGGGTTCAGCGTTTATCATGTTAAATACAGCTTTTCATAAAGGTAGATTCAACACAAAAAGGATTATATCCAAGCTGCTAAAAGGCTACTCCAACAAACGGAATAAGGAGTTAAATTGGGGCCTCTAAAAGTGTTAAATCTGCCAGTTTTTATATAAAACAATTAACCAACCATCGATCGGCAAAATGTGAATAATTCATGGTCTACATCATCGCTTCATTTCTACAAAATAAGATTGAAACATTCCCCTTTAATATATTTACTGACGATAGCGTTTTAGGAATATGCCTTCAAAATGACTGTTGAGCCTGATATGAGTTCAGAACTTTCCCCACATTAGCCACGTGCCTCTATCAAGTATATATCCTTGTTCCCGCGCAAAATATAAAACAACATATAAAAAATGTGGTACAATAATTATTATCGTGGTTTAGGTTTGCTCTCATTTAATTTTGAACGTGAATACTGTAACGTTATTTCCTTTCAATCTTACGTCAATGTATTTCGTATGTAGCAGTGGAAATATTTGTATTGGGTATATGGCATTTTAACGTAGATGATCAATTCTGAAAGGAACGTTCTTTATTTACCTTCTATCTCATTTTACACTTACAAATTTAAAACAAAAATGCAACACTCAATTTTCCTTAAAAGTAACTTTTACGTTCTGACCAATTCAGTAATGTTCGGTGCAGATGTCCTTGTTATAAATTTTAAGTTTAATCCACCAGAAACAGTTGAAATTGAAGAAATGTTTGAGCTGTTTACTAATTTTGAAAGTTTATTTTTGAATAGACTTTACATGAGAAATTGTTGTGTATAACATATTTAGAATACTCCAGTAGAAAAGAATGTAATGGAAAACCTGTTTTGTGTCCTCTATTTTAAAGTACTTCTTTGAAATGAGAAATAAGTTAGAAGCAACCATAGTTTATCGACCCGATAAAATCGTTTCCGTTTTGATAAAAACGTATTATGAAACATTCTAAATCTCAAGGTAGCTCTCATTTGCAGTAAGTTTAAAAGGTTGATACATTAGTAACATGTGTGGCCATTACATCGGAAAATTTATCGAATAACTTTATAAAAACAAAATAACCATTTACAAGTCAGGCAGAAGTTCTTGATTTGAGCTAATATCAAGGAATGAGAGTTTCTTACAATTTATTGCTGAGAGTTACATTTCTTGTTTATTAGGAAAGATAACGACTGTCATGACGTACATCATCAGATAATGACTTCTATGCTTTGTACTTCTGTTAAATAGAGTCTAATGCGCTCTAAAAAGAGGTTGGATTTATTCCTAAAAAATTGTGTAAAAAGTTTGATACACTAAAAAAGATTAGACTGAAAAGAAAATGATTTCCTGTTATGATTTACCAACAATAAATATTTAACTAAAGGTACATGAACATCAAGGTATTTTGAATTCACCAAAAACCTCTCTGAAATCTAAACTGAAAAGTCTGTAAATTACCGAAAAAGTTATTGCCGAGTTAAAAGGGTATCAAATATTTATGATTATCATATATGCAGAGGGTATAATGTATGAAAGAGAAGACAGCTAAAAACATAAGTAAAGTACTTTTTCTCTTGTTAATTCTTAATTGACGGTATTTGATGGAGTTTCAAATTATATTTATGCTTATATTTATGATTATCTTTATCTATTATGTTTATGCTTAACTGAAAAAACTCAAAATACGTTGGTGAAGTATTACAAAACAATAAGTTAGAATAAGTAGCGTCAGACGTTTTCTCTTTTTTATGTCATAAATTTTATTATTTAAACAAAATTACAACATTGCTATTCAATAATGGTCAAGTTGAACTAATTTTGATATTTGGCGTTATTATTATGGTTACAACAGCTCAATTTCCTGCTGCTTATGCATACAGCTTCTAAACTATTAGCCCAAAATTTTAAGGAATGTCTGTCAAATTTAGAGTAGCACGTTTGGTAATTCTTGAAATATCTTATGAAATTCCCATGTGCACATCGGCAAATGTGCAAATTCTTATCTCCAACTAAGGCATTAAATACTTTATAAACCTAAATGTTATTTAAACTAAGTGGTCACGGTTCAAATTCTTTTTCTAAAATCCAGCTGCTTTCCTTTATACTATTGTAGCAGAAGATTAAAAGAACACTGCAGTTTAAATTAAAAAAAACCCACGGGGAAGCGATCGAATGAAATAACGGAATTTAAAGCAGCAACTTCTTCGTTAAGAAGAAGTCTTAGTTAAGTTAAAAGATAAATCATCTGAGCGTTAAAAATAAATCCATCCGCTGCTTGGCGCAAGCATATAATAGTACATGACTCCCCATGGATGGGGCGTCAGTCCATCGCAGATTAACTCCCCAGCTGTGCTTGTACTCATTTTACAGCTGAGTAAACTGAGCCCGGTACCTTTTGCATACGAGCATGACTCCTTAATCACTGAGACACTGCACCCTTTCTGAGTTACTGCTCCTCTCTTAAAAAGAATTGAACCATCTTTGTATTGTGTGCACCATTTCATTATTAAGGCAAAATATAAGCAAAGCAGTCGTTTTAGATGATCATATATTTGTAAAAAAACGCCAGTTAATCGCAGGTTACCTCTCCAGCAGTACTGATACTGATTTTACCGCTGAGTGGACTGAGCCCGGTACCTTTTGCATACGACTTCTTTAGCACTAGCCATTGCAGCCCTTGTTGCGCTACTGCACTAAAGCATATTTAAATTGTTTGCATTATTTCATTATCAAGGCAAAATATAGGAAAGCGGTCATTTTAGATAAACACATATTTGTAAAACGAAGGTCTTTTTAATTGATGGTGTACATTTCAAGTGTGAAATTACACATCGCAAGTCTACATTTTATATTCTATTAATTCTGTACTTAGATCTTTAATACAACTTTTCACCAACTTTTAAGAAAACAGGTCACGACATTCATAATCTCGGGTGTTCCTTAAAGGCCACTTGTCGTCTCCGAGTCTAATGTGGAGATAAATATATTTTAGTTCGTGTGTTTTTATTGGTCGAAATACAATGGTCCAGTTTGCATTAAAACCGACAAGCCAATCAGTGATCGTTTTGGAATAAACTGTACATCGTCACACTTTAATCACGACAAATGACCTTTAACATAAAGCTTGGTACATTAGTCCGACAAGTGTCGTATATATCATCGAAATCCAGTAAATCCGGTGTGTGACTTTTATCGGTAATTATATGATATGATACGTTTGTTGGTATGGAGGATGCCTTGCTGTAAATGTTCTACTCTGCGTGTGTTTATTATATCGCCTTTGGATTAAAATAAAAAGACTTAGGTCTTTTTATAGAACGTAATGATAACTTCTTTACAAGTATTACACTAAAAGCTGTTATATTTTATCATTAAATTTATTATTCTTTAATTATAAAAAAGCAAGCAGCAGACAGTTTCTGTTGCTGTATATAAAAGATAGAGAATGTCTTTCTTCAAGAACTTACTTAAATCCTCCAAATATAGTAGAACTTCAAAATTATAATCATTTTAATTCTTTTTTCACCAAAAGCTACCTTTACCCCATGCTTTGTGTATACAAAAGAGTGTGAAAGATGCGTTCTGAAACATAAAACAAGCACGAAAAAAAATATTTATTAGGTACTTTTACGGTTTTCAAGAAAATGTTGAATAATTCCAGGATGGATTGTAGCAGCTTGAGCGATTTTGTTACAGATATATCGAAACTAGATCCGTTTACTTGCCCCTCAAGACTCTTATTGCAAGTGTTAAGCTCTCTGCAGTAGTAACTTATCTCTAAATCAAGTGATACTGTTTAAAAATTCAACTGCTATTACAACAATAAAATTGATCTTTATTGCCCTGTAATACCTTCTAATAACCCTCTAAAACGACCAAATCATTTTCGATTACTTATTAGTCCGGGTTTATTTTGCAAGTGACTCATAAAGAAGGTTTAATCCTTAAGTTTAAATGTAGTTCTTTCAAATAAGGATACAAGTAAGAATTCACAAGGGTTATATATCTATTTAAAATTGGCCTTAATTTCAAAGCTTAAGTATCCTAATTCTGAAATATATCATTGTTCTATATCAGGAAATCTAAATAAGCACACGCAATATTTTGCGTCGAAGGTATTTTTTAAAGATAGTCTGTATTAGATTTAATGACGTATGTAATAACCAAAGAGAGGTATACGAGTCTATTTAAAGTAATTTATTAACTAACTTCCGGAATCAAAAGATATTTAAAAGCTTATTCAAGTTATAGCAAAGTTAACAGTACCATTGAGCTTACAGTGATATATGGAAGCCGCCATTTTAAATGCGAAGTTTCAGTTATAGACGCTTATCAGTTGTTTTATTATGGGTTTTGTAACAAAGTTTGCTTTATTCATGTTCAATTTCGCGAAAGTAAAACAACTTCGTTACTATCACACAGTTATTGCTAAATAACTTTTACAAATACCCAAGTTATTTCTCATGATTTTAGACAACCTGGTTAAAGCGCGTCTGCCTAACAGTAACACATAATAAGAATTCATCACTTTCAAATTTCTCGAAAACCGCACGGTGAATTTTAAAAGCGCACGGTGAAAAGATAATTCATATACCATTATTTCAAATCGTGAACAAAAATTGAACCCTTCGCAGTGGTTGGTTCCCCGCGCTCGAAATGTGTCTCAATTTTATGTTATTCCTATACACACTTTGAATTTGGATAGATGCATTGTGGAATACTTCTGTAAAGGATCCCCCGATTAAGAGAACCAAACTGTTCTCCCGATCGGGGGTTATAACCGGACTGGTATTGCGTCTCGTTTATAAGCATTGTTTGGCAACGTTTGCATTTTGGGTTGGTGCTGAACGAGACTTGGTTCTGTGTATGCAATACAATAACTGATGCCATTCTTTCATGCTCGTAGTTATCACGAGTTAAACAAATTTCTCAAATCATATTGAATAACATCAGTCAGTCAGTTAAATGATTATGACATTATACAAGGCACATTTTCTACCTTGTCAATCAAATATTGGTATATGCAACCAAAATACACGTAAACATTGGTATTACCACTTCACAAAAATGTATTATTTTGTAATTGTTTTTTTCACCCAAACCTCACGAATTTCAAACCAATATTGTTTTTGTGCTGATATAGAATGCTGCACTGTTGTTTTAAACCAAACTGATATGACATTATGGATTCGAAAACAAACGTTCTGAAATATTTAGCTTTCAAACTACTTGATCTCATTGCGATGATGATAAATTTCAGAAACAAAAGTAGATAGACGATCACACAGTGACAAATTTGACCAAGCTGAAAGCGAGCGTCGCAATTTATCATTTTTTGCAATTTTTCACCATCAAGAGCCGAACTTGCGATCTTATGTGGTGAGTTTAACGTATCCATCTCAATAGTCCAGGGCTCCTTCATCATATTACTTTTCATCCGAGTGTAACTATATTTTTTTAGTTCACCGCAAAAGGTCATCAAATGCTAGCAAAAATGTTAGATAAAACCTTACCAAAATATCAATTTCGCCAAAAACTTACATAACCATATAATATTTTATAGAAATAATTGATCATTGAAAACATTTTGATCAGACTTTGGGTTAAGCACACTCCATTATTTCCTCAAGGTACTCCCTACGTTCAATTGACTCTTTAATCTTTCTTCGCTGAAATAACCCTCTTATATGGGGTTTTAGATATATTTATAATTTTGAATGGTTTGATGAAACAACTATTAAGCCAACTTCTTCTTAAAGAAAATTCCATTTTGATATTGAACTTATCTGTATTTCATATCTTGACTTCATCATCGTTTCTCTTTAATGACGCCAATTCCGTGTGTCCGTTTCTAATCGGGTTATTAAGGTATATAATAAACTTGGACAGTGTATCATGATATGCAACTGATCACTTGTCATTAACTGTTACATTTGATCCTTGTTATACTGAATCTAAGGAATTTTAATTCAAGTTCACTTGGATTCTTAAATATATTACATTATGCAAAGTACTACATGCGCACCATCGTTTCTATGAAGACTTGTATGCACACGATGGGTGTGTATTCTTGCAGCTGTCGGGAGAAACCTGGAAAATATGAGAAAAATGTACATGCCGGAGATAAGCCTATCTTCAATATTTTTTCTTCTCAAAAACGATTTCAAAAAAATAATAAAAAGAAGAAGCCTAACCCTAATCTTAACTTAAAATAACTTCTTTGATCCACGAAATATTATTATCAGTTGGTCTTTATTGTATAAAGTGAATATAACATGCATACTGCTCAAGATAGCTTTTCCACTTTTCCGCCACGAACCTATTTGCATATTTATAAGGCTAGATTTCAGGGTATATTTATTAATGCAGGAAGTACGCTTTATATGTACATGTTATATGCATATGTCAGGGACTACTTGTTCTCTTTAAGATATTTCTCACACTTCACGTAAGTTTTTCATAAGTTTTGTAAAACTGATGGATGCTTGAATTATAAACATTATCTATATTAGTTTGTGAATCAACGGCAAAATGTTTACTGCATGTTTTCCTTTTATAAACAATGAATTCAAACCTAAACACCTAAATATATGTTACACATAGCCCTGATACTTGAATCAAGTTTCAAACCTTTTTAGAAACATTCATTTCTGAATGAAAAAAAAAGGAGGTATTGGAATGTATAAACATTACAGCTCTCAACGGGTTGCACATAAATTTTGTAATTTTATGCATCGGCGAAAAACCACAGCTGTGACAATGTTGTGCATAATACGCAAATCATCGGTATTAAGTGAAAATAAAAAAGGTTGGGGCAACATAATTTTCGGGTCTAAGAAAGCGAAAAGCATGTAATTTATTATGTACTCCCGTGATGATCAGGCAATCGGTTTATAAATATTTTCTTCTTGCGACTTAAAGAGGAGTATGATGCTCGAACCATTCTTAGGGATAAACAGATTTTTCGATCAATGCATTGTCTCGTCAGTGTGTAAGAAATCTTCATTTTAAGGCTGTAAATCATCCAATATTCATAATTGTATCGATCCCGCCTTCATTCATTTAAATACGTAGCTGAATTTCAGATGATTGGAAAAATTAAAATTATAAAAAAAAATAAGAAATATTTTTTTTCCAAAATAAGTTTAAAAGTTTTCGGTCTCGGCTTTGAGAAAATAAATGGCTAGATTTGTTAATAATAAGACCTACTCATTTCATGCCAGTGACATCTATAGTTGTAATAATTGAACAACAGCTGATGTATGAATAGGAACAAATGCATACATTAAAACCATACTACATTTGAAGCGATTGCAAGCCATCTACAACATAAATTTACATTTTTTAAACTCAATGCATCCCTATCTTTATCCCTATAGTTACCTTCTATGTAACTAAGAGAAGGTAACTAGGACTGATAGAAAAATTCCAAATATAATTCATATTTCAGAAATTTACTTACCTGTAATAGTAAATTTCTTCGGATATTGATATCTTATTATTAGTGCTAAAAAACAGAAATAAAGATGCATTATATTTGATGTGAAAACAAAGTTGCTCAAAAAAAAAAAATGAAGTGCATGCTTTAACGTTGAGTTTTATTAAGAAAATGTCAAGTATGAATACAAAACAGCTTTTTTAATGCACCTGTGTATCGGTTACTTATGTTTTCTTACTCTATGGTATCTTTATTTAAAGTGGCAAACTTGGAAACGAAATTAGTCGTTATGATGTATTGTGATGTCATAACGAATTTGATATTACATGACAATTATGTGCAGAGTATCACAATACCCAAATCCAAAGCATCCGCTGCTAACGAATGCAGCCCGAGGCTACTTGTTTGCCCCACATTGCATTTAAATGTCGTTGAACTTCAAACAAGAGATGGAAATATATTTTGAGGGTGATGTTAATCTCAAGATGAGTCTAAAATATTCGCGCAAACACACTTGTTGAATGTCTTAATAATAAGATATTTTATCCAAACCAAACAAGGAAATACTTTCAACAGCTATATAAATTTAACTTAGATTCGTATACAATTTCCACGATCTTCTAAAAATACTGTGATTGTAGTCCGTAACATGATGCTTTTAAGGCCATCTATCGTGATCAAAATGTGGCGGCGTACATTGTATTCCAAAAGGATACTGATTGGTCTACTTAGCCTATTAATGTAAGTGCACATTGTATCATCGTGTTTCGCCCAATCAAAACACACGAATTGGAATCTATTTACCGTCACGTTAGAGAAGATAACTGGCCTTTGAAGAATGAATTGCACTTTGAAAATTTGATCGGTTCTCTTCTCTGATGAACGATAAACCTCTGAGGCAAAAGTTTGGCAAAGTAGTTGGGGTTTCAATTAACAATATATGAAAGAAAATATGAAAGACTTTTGAATATAGATGAGAGGTACAGTATAGTAAAAGTTCAATCCATTCCAGCCATTATGCTTATACGACTGGTGCTCATCCCCGATTTCCGAGGCGCCAGCGGAGAGAGTACACTTTAAAAAAGAATGGTCAAATTTTGACCAAAACATGGTCAAATCTGCACCGAACCAACTTTGGTCAAAATTGAACAACAAATTTGACCACAATATGGTCAAATTAGTCAATAATTGCCATATTATGGTCAAGTTTGACCATGCTTTGATCGTTTAATTTTGACCAAAGTTGGTTCGGTGCAGAGTTGACCATGTTGTGGTAAAATTTGATCATTCCTGTTATAGAGTGTATGACTAACCCTGTATGGGACGCCATTCTATCGCAGGTGAACTCCCCAGCAGTGCTGGCACTCCGTTTTACAGCTGAGCAGACTCAAGCAAGTAAAGTGCCTTGCTGAAAGACACAATGCAGCACTCGCGACGGGACTTTTCGCTTTACAATACGACTCCTTAATCACCTCATAGCGTAGTAAAATGAGGCGATATTGACGGTTGTTCTCATGATTACTAATATAACTTCTCACAGTTTTGTTAATGCTACTAGTTGTCACTAGCCCTTTGCGGATCAACGTACAGTATAAACAAAATTAAAAGTACAGCTGAATTTTCAATTCTATTTTCATTGTGAATGAATATAGTCAGGGGCAATTTTGCTTGTAATTCTTTCTGGTAATATGTTGTTGCACAAATGTAGGATTTTGTAATGGTTTCGGTTCATGAAACAACTATGTAGTGACCTCTAAACTAAAAATTAGAGCCAAGATCTCAGTGCTTTACCGATACTATCAAACATATTTACTTTTATTACCATTAAACTGAAGCTTTTAGAAATGATCGTACTTGATCTTATACAATACTAAATCAAGTCAAATTGTCCCGTTCAAAGCTAAAACACACTCTAATCGAATTTATCAAGCACAATTTGTGAAGCACAAGTTTGATCATCTACTGTAGCAACAATATCAATTTCCAAAAAAAAAATGGCAGCATATAGGTAAAGTAGCCACTGACAAAGTAATATACAGTATATATTTAACAATGAGTTTGATATTTTCGTGAATATTAATACTGTTATGGCTGTAGAAATGTTCAGTAGATGTACTTTTGCGGTAGAAGAATGAATATATGAGACTACCCTGAAGTATTGAAGGTTTATATCATAGATTGTGCTAAAATGTAAGTCTGAATTACGTTTCAAAAGGGAGTTAAATAGGTATGTGTTCAGATCAAAATTCAAAATTGTTCAAATAAACAAAAAAAATGTGCAAATGTTGTATAATTATATTACATAGTTTTGTCATGTTTGCTGAACGTGAAGAAGAAACCAGGGAGGCATAAACAGTCAAGCAGAAAGAACGGTTTATGTGATACACGTAAGGAGTAGACAGCCAATTAGATAGAAAACAAAACAGAATTGCAGGTGCACAGATTTAAGTAGTTTTACATGTATTCATCACAACTACTCTCGATAACTACATTAAAATTTCGCTTCGCTCAAACCTACAGCAATGCAGTCACATATGTTTTTATTTAATTTCATTTTTTGAATATCAGTAAAATCTGTCATAATGACATAGTGCTAGTGATGAATATACTATTCTATGCCATTTCCATGTAAAGCATTTACACGAAACGTTTATTTTTTCGTTTGTACCTGTATCTGATTTTGTGCAAAAAAGTATAATTCTGTGAGAAGGAAAGTAAGACTTTATTTTAAATAAAATATTACACTAAAGATAATGTAAAATGCAATATTCCTCGCTCGGGAGAACAAATAGATCACCAGGTTATGAACATTTGTCCGGTATATAATGAGACCTAATTAAAATCAACCACTTGTGGTGGCGCTATTTACAGAGACCACAGACTTGAATGTCTCGCAATTGAATTATTCCAGGAAGAAAAGTCTCATCGATTGTTCATGTTTAGTGATAATTGTCTTTGAAATACGACAAATGCTCTCTACTTATCATTTTCATAAACACCTAAGGCAACTCCAGCTCTACAAACAGTTGTCGGTTGGAATTCTAACGACCACAGAATATATGAAACGCTTGAAGCACCACCCTGGTTATGTCGAGAGGTCCTGCAAGGATATTATGAAGTGGACAATCTAGAATAATTGCCTTGTGATTCAGTGAAATGACTTGTTTAGGGGTCAAATGAAGATAAAAAGAAATAATTAAATTTAATGAAACTTTTCTGAAAAGTTTTTGAGAGAGTCATTTCCTTAACTACATGCAGGAAGAAATCGCGGCCGAGGAGACATAAAGTCTGACATAATTCTTTTTTCATATGATAGAGTTGAAAATAACAAATTAACTGTCCAAGTTTCATACCTCCTGAAACAATCTAATACATTTTTTTGTAATTATTAAAAACTTTAATGCTACTATGTTACTACTTAATGGTACCATGAAAGCTGCCATTTTGATTTCAAAACGTGCAGAATATGATATCATTAGCCCAGCAGGATGTTGGAATGCTTTGTATTTTTCATAATTCATCGCAAGTGTTCTAGCTTATGAACATAGTGTTTTTCTTTTGTAAGGGTCAAGGAAATTTTTGTGTTCACATGAAATTATCAAAACATGCTGTTAAAATTTATGTCACATCATTCAAAATAAAATCTTTAATCACATTTATATACAAAATACATTATAATCCTTATGTCCCTACTGGGAAAATTATGTCATCTTGCACAATGTTTCCATACAGAATTGTACAAAATGGCAGGCTCCATGTATCGACTTCAAACATGAATAACTTGAGATAGGAATAAGATTTTGGCTTGCTGTTGTTGGCAGCTGGTTAAGAATATAATAAACAATGATTGTATTAGACTTTATGTCTCCTTTACATTAGTCTTATTATTTGCCACATTTTTTTTAATTTGCGGGAAATCTTTAGCCAACAGCAATTGTGATATACTAAAAAGATATTGCCTAGAATTTTCTGTTACCCTTTCCAGTGTGTATTAATTCCAGAGACTACTTTGTGGTAAACCTTACACATAATCATTCTTCGTCATTTGTTGATAATATCTATATTGTTCCTTCTTTCTAGGCGGCATCCTTAAATGCCACGATCGATATCCTTATATACCTGATTTGAACAAGAGATAAAAAAAAAACTGAATACAATAAAAGGAGATACAGCAAATTGCAGTTAATATGCTCTTTAGATCATAACCGTATGATTGCTGGAGGAAATATCTTAAAGATCAAAGGGCAATTGCAATGTCCAGTCAATAATAGATAATTCCCATTAAACCTTTCTCATGTGTATGTTACTTTGAATGAGTTGGAAATGACGACATATGTACAATAATCAATCCAGATGCCACTTGATGCCCTTGGAACTATTCTTTGTATTAGAAATATCAAGAATAATAACTAAAAACAATCCCTGACTACTGTAGTTTAATACATTTAAATCATTCAATGACTTTAGACTTTCTGTATAGAGAATACGAAATTACTGCGAGTGTGATTTCTTTAAAACAGTGCATGTAAAGTAGTAAGAAGTGTAAAGTTATTAAATTATAACAATTATACGTAGTACGTTGTGTAAACTGCTATGGTAGAAACGTTATGATAAAGCATGCTCCATTCATTTCTTACTTATAATGTGAGCTGAAGAGATAACTTGATAAAAATGTTTTCTGCTATAACTACATGATCGTTCAACAGATACAATTATTTCAGCAACAAGACATGCATATGTTATTAAGGTTCTACGCTCTTAGCGTAAATTTGTCAGGAAGGTAAGCCATGGGAATATAACAATATGTACAGTTTTGTCATAGTTTATTTGAAAACAATCATGAGAAATCCCAAAATTTTCCAAGACAATGTAAAGTTAAAATACTTCAGAAATGTAAAATATTAAAAAAAGTATATACGGACTCAACAAATTTGGAGATAGAGTTTCGGATTATTGTTTTTCCGTGGGGAATTAACAACATAAGTTTGAAGATGCATTGTTCGGAAGAAAAAGTTCGTGTGTTAGCTGAACTCGTGTGTTAGCTGAACATTGCAGCATACTTCTCGCCATTATATTCGAGTGAAAACATGGCACACTAAGACAAGAAAGGTTTTCACAGCGTGGCATAAACTTTTACATCTGTGACCCAGATAGGAGTAAGGTAATAAAAGTCACAAGAATCCAAAGACCAAATATGTCAAACACACATTGTAGTTATCCGTTATCTTAGTTTCCAAGCCAGACAGGTGGTTTACCTGTTTACATTGTCATGTAGACACGGCCTACAAAATGTTCTGCCAATTTTACTGAACCCCACATTAAATACAAGGCGTTGATATAAAAGGAGTCATGACATAGCTTTTAGGATAACATTTAAACGTCTTATTTATTTTTCATAGAATTAACAATAGGCCTATCAATACTTGGTTTGCATAATCTATGTGGTTTCCATGTGGCTAATTTTATCGAAGCTGTAGAGAACTGTTATACGTTATGTAAACAAGCCAATTAGCCGCAGTCACATTGATGTATAGAACTATAATAAATCGGAGTATTTTGTTTAATTTCTGATTAAGTTATAAAAAAGTAGAATACAAATTAAATTTGTAAGGAAAATAAGTATCTATTGAACAAATTAGCACGGAAAGAAGGATACTTGACGATGAAAATATCAAAAAAGTCAACAAATATAAAAAAGCCAACAACTATTAAAAAAGACAAGACGAAAACTTTGAATTACATCGTAATCACAATTCTTTGAAATAGAGTAGCAACTATTTACAAAGTTTTAATAAATTTTAATCAAATACCCGTTGACTAAAATATATTTTCCAATAACTTTCAGTGACTGTATCTAAAATAAAGAAATATATAAATATAAAAAACTAAATCTTTTAAGCATTTAAATCCCCAAAACTTTGGTCAAAATTTACAGATGCGATTTTTGACATCCAGAATTGTTGCCGTTCGCAAAAAATCAGCTGGGCTTATTTTAAGTTGCTAGTAATCAGTATGCAACAACGAAACCCTAAAATCAATTGTCAGTACATCGAAATTATAAGATATTCATCCACAAAATCCAAAAGAAATCACCATCAATTATTTCGATGTATCTTAAAAAATAATCATCCGTTTTGTATTAAATTCTAACAAGTTTATCTCCGTCAGTGCAGATGAGGTTTACGATTTAATGAAAACCTTCTAATTTATAAGATAATTAAATTCAAATAATATCACTTTCAAGAAAAGTCTTTATTCCTTTTTAGTTGTAGATCAGAGATTAACATATACATTAACTCAAATTATGAAATTACAATATCACGCACATCACTCAAAAAGCTTCATAAGTAATTTGTCTTCCTGTCCTCTTGCATTTTCCCTTCAGGGTAAACGTGAGAGACATTGATTATGGTCTTCATCATTCCGCTCTTACTCTTCAGCTCTGCGAACAACTGTGGAAGGAGCTTAAATATTCATAATTTTGTTTTGCAGTGATGATTTCATAATTAACTTTATACATTTAAAACTTTTTACTTAGCTTTGTCAACTTTAGAGGAACTAAATCGCAACATAATCATTTTAATCAGGAACATTGGAAATGCACAGTAGGCATGAAGGTCTTTCTGTGTTAAATCTATGCTATATCATCAATGCCGCACTTGTGGTTATCGGAGACGAAGTTTTGGTTTTCTCTTTATTAGATGGGTCAGTTTCTTCTTAGATTGAGACATCAACAAACCAGATAGCTACTTGAGTATCAAATGTGAATCGTGAAGTGTTTAAAGTAGGTCAAGATTGTAGGCCTAATAAAGTTAATTGATAGAGTGAACTATTAAAGATACTGTATAGTAAGATATAGAGTGACAATGAAAGAATTTTAATATTAAAGAGATTCAAAAAGAGGTTTAAATGTATTATGCAGAGCAATTTCAATTAGAGATCTCAATCAATTTTCAATTAATTCTATATAATTGAATATTCTCGTCTCGATTTTCTCTACATTTTCCAGCTAGGTAAAGAGAGTCTCCCATTTAATAGGTTTAACAAAGAGTACGCTACTAGTAGAATGAGATCTTGATGACAGTTATACAACTAGGGAAAAGTTTATAGCATTTGGTGTGAGATGCTGAAATTACCAAACTAAAAATGGTGGGTGATTGTATCATCAATGGTGTGATTTGGTTAAAACAAAAGAGCAAAATTAAAATGCTGTTGGGGTAAGACGCTTTGTTACCAACAAATACTTTGACAGCTCTTTGTTACAGTCACTTTTGACAATTTTGAAAATAAGAATTAACAATCAATTAGAGAGTAAGTAAGAAGCACTGACTATTTGCTAGGAAATGTTATGCATCTTAAAATGTCTGCATTACACTATTTGAGTATGTCCAAAATGTCTTTGCTTGGTATTTATTACCGTGAAATGTGTAACATTTGAAAAAAAGGTTAACAATCATTTACACATTGAGTATAAACAACTATTTGCTAGGAAATGTTATACATCTCAATATGTCTGCATTACAATAATGTAATTGAGGCTGTCTATAATGTCAGAAGTATTTACTATTATCTCGTAGATTACGGAAAATTAACAATTACTTTGTTTAGAGAATTTGGAAGATATAATCTTTTCCAAATATATACACTTGTTCTTTCAATTAGATTGTAAAGCTAATTAAGCGACTAACAATTGAAAGTGAAAGTTCCTCTGACATTATAACGTTTATGGACATTGCAATGTGTTTGGACATTTCCTGCCGACATGTGCAATGTGTATGGACATTCCATGTCTGACATGTGCAATGTGTTTGACATTCCATGTTTGACATTTCCAATGTGTATGGACATTCCATGTCTGACATTTGCAATGTGTATGGACATTCCATGTTTGACATTTGCAATGTGTTTGGACATCCATGTCTGACATTGCAATGTGTATGGACATTCACGTTTGACATTTGCAATGTGTATGGACAGTTTCATGTCTGGCATTACAATTTGTATATACATTCCATGTCTGACATTTGCAATGTGTATGCACAGTTTCATGTGTGACATTGCAATTTGTATGGACATTTTATGATTTAAGAATGTAATAACAATATCATGGAAAATGACGCAAGGGTAAGTGTATTTTCCTCAATCATCAAAGAAACCTTAGGTAAGGTGGATTACAGACTTTGGACTTTGGCTAACGTTTGATTTAAATGTAAATGTTTCTTGTTTTCCAAACAATTTTTGTCAATTCAATTCAAGCCACTAAGTCCTTTGTGATGGATTTGCTATTGTTGTTGATCTATATTATTCCGGCAGCAGAATATTGGCTCCCAGTTAAATGTAATAGAATACATTTTGTCTGTAGAAATTGTCCAAGATATAATATCACTTGCATGCTAATTAATCATTTGGCATAGGTGCCGGTTAGTAAAATTTCAAGTTTGTGTAATATGTATTTCTTTTGTAAGAACATTACTGTAAGATATAGTTGTTGTTTCTACGCAATAATTTAATCACGTAGGGATGAAAGTTTGTGAAAGATCAGTGGCCTTTTGCACAATATTTAGACTGCCAAATATTTAAAACAAAATAACAATATCTATAGTAAAATCAAACACTAATTACAACATTACCACACGTTCCAGGCTTAATAAGATACAGACAAGCCCAACAATGAGAATGATACCGCCATAAGTAAAAAGTAAAACCCAATATGTGTATTTTTACAGTTTGTTTTGAATGTGGAGAAACTCTTTTTGAAAGTTGTAATGTAATTAATGATTTTAAAGATTATTTGAATATGTAGAAGTTGCAGATACGCTGATGTAGAAAACCCCGCCATTATAGAAGAACATTGAACTTGTTTCATACGATATCAGTTTCTGTTCTACAATCTCCTTAAATCTTAATCTATTTCCTTATTTCACTTTTCTTTGGGAATATATAAGAAGAAAAGCTGTACAAGGCTTTCATGTTTACACTTCACCATGTTCATACCTCGATGATTGTAATCGTTAGCGCCTTCTGTGTAAAAAATATATAAATGTTTATATCGTAGCCATTAGCTTTGGATAAGAGAGATTCACGTAATTATTCCCTCGATAATAAATGAGGCTCTTAGATATTGTAACATAATTGCGAAAATGATCTTAACTTCAAGCTGGTACCTTAAATTAGAAAGTGAATAGCATATCGTGTTCAATTATGCACAAGCATAAATATCCCAAATTATCGTGTGTTTTTTTTCACTCGTTGAAGGAGATAATGTTGCCGCCCCAAATTGAGTGTTGGTGATGATTGGCTGAAAAATTCTTACTTTTTTTTTCTGTAAAAACTATTCTATTATATGACATCACACCACTATGTAGTGTGCATACTAATGTATTATTAAATGAAATTGATCCAGAGGAAATGTTGTCACCTGTGAATGTGAGAATAGAACATCACGAAAAATATCCTTTTTAATCTGCAGCTGGCACCTGCAAATAAATTGGACTGGTTTATATGTGTTGGGGTTGTGGAAAGTTGATTAACCGAAATTAGTGGATGACTGGTTTTTGCAAACAAATACTATCAAAGCTCAAAAACAAAGATCAAATTATATTTCACCGTCCTAGACTTCGAGAATGTTTATTTTAACTTTGCAATTCCCGTATTTTGTTGTTGAAGGCGGATATCAACAGATATGATTGGGTACATTCATTGAATGAAATTAAGTTCCCTCAACCTGTTATTGACAAATCTTGTATTTAAAGTCAACCTTAATAACATCTGAGATTACCAACGTATCGCAGCTGTTTGTTCACATTTTGCATAAGTGCTAAAAGTCCTCATGTCAACTGAAACGATATTTATTTATATTACTACCCCGGTCCAAGTCTGAAAGTTTTACTTCTTGGAATTTTGGTCGTCTTTTATAAGCTCGGTTATGTATTCACCAGAATTCTCCGTGTCAGTTACACTTTATTTTGTAAGCATCATTTAACTGAATCGGTTTCCTTCTTGTATACAAATTACATCTGCGAAATATGAATTCATGGACCCACTTAATGGCATGCATTTGCTCCGAATATTATACAACACAAATATAAACAATATCTCGTTTCATTAACTCCTTAATACGTTATATCTTTCTGCCGTGTTGAAAGAGTTTTGTTGTCAAAATCTATTATGCGTGCGGTAAAATATACTTCATGATTGTGACTGTTTTGTGTATTGGTATTCACTTTTCAATATCTATGGCAAGCGGCTTTTGCTGAGTTTCCAGAGCTCACAAATTATTCTACTCACATTATGGCAAGGTAGACCTTATTTCACAAACTAAAAGCTTCCTTAAACTTGGGCGTATTTTCCTAAGGTTTAGCTTTTTCTTTAATTGTATTTGAAAAATCTAACTCTAAAGCGGTTTAGAGTCACAAAAACCGCTTATTAAAGAACAAGTATACAATATCAAACGTGTCTCAATATATAAGTTTAAGGATGCTTCCAAAACAACTTCATTTTCAAATATGCACATCTGAAAATAATTTACCATAGTAAAACCCGACGAAAACGATGTTTAAAGCTAAGAGGTAGAAGCAAGTACAATATTGTTTGGTCCATTAATACATGGTGAACTTACTATAATGGAATAGTGATGACCAACATGCCATATACAAAGTAGATACAGGCTTATACATCAGTTTGCACATCGTTGCCAATACTCAAATGTTAGTAGGATATAAGGTTGATTTCACTTAATATAGGATCCTCTCTAGATTACATTGCAATACAGATTACACTTTGAATTGTTTACCCTTTTCTAATTTTAAGACTCCTGAAGTTTACATGAAAATGTCAAGTTAGATTTGAGTTTCAATAAGTTAATCTCAACAAGAAACGGTCATTGCAAAAACTAACCACAAGTTTGTTATATTTTTGAAAGACAGTTAACTTCTAAAACATACTGATTGGTATAGCTGCTCCACTCATACTTACGATTTACAGTCCGCAAAAAAATCAATAAAACTGATCATGAGCAATCTTTTTTATAGAATTTCTCAAAATGGCGACCATAAATTTCAAAAAGCAGCTGCAAAAAGTTTTAAATATCTATTTACTATCCGTTTCCAAAATTTCAGGATATTCAGTGAAAGGTTTGGACGAATCTGGAGCGGAAAATTAGAAAACCCATACGTTTAGAGTGGGTTAGTTAATGTGTAGGCTGATGTGATGAAGTAATACATAAAAGTATCCATTTTTGGACTATTTCAAAGTACCCAATTTTTCGGGTTGCTCCCGGACTGATTAAAGTTTGGAAATGTTTTCCATAGTTTGAACTTTACATTGGACGCATAATCTGATTTTTCGATATTTTGCCAGATTTATATTTTGAAAGAAACAATCAACAAACTTTGTAATAAATTGCAAGGCTCAAATTCTATTTATATTGTCAGATTCAGACACAATGTGGTGTGACATTCAAAGTGACTTACCCACAATACCCCTCAGCTTCCTACAATATCCACTTAATTTCCTTTTGAAAAAATACTCAGAGTCTCAGACGCCAGTTTCTACAATTTTTATCTTCAGAGATTTAAATATGCTTTGAAGGGTTTTCAAACACCCCTAAGCAAAAACATGATACTTTAAATCATCTTGCAAACTGTCTTACGTGAATGGTACTCCGCATGTTAAGTGTGCCCACTGGAGATTATAGTAGTTTGATAAAATCCCGTGCGATTCTAGACAGGAGATAATTTTCAGATCTCGATGAACATCTTAAAACTATTGGGTATCATTTTCACGAGAGGGATTAGAGAAAAAATAAAGATTGGATCGAATTTACGAATCTGAAAATGATATTCTGAAGGTTCTCTGTTCTCGATTTTGACTTGTCATTTGTTGATAAAGTCATGAAGCAAAAACACGACACTTTTAGTTGAACATATCGTAATCTTCCTGGTAGACTTACTTTCTATAATATTTGACGTTTAGTTTTTCTATTAAGTGGGATGTTTGGTTATGTCGTTTGCAAGGTAAAAACCTCCCGAATATGTAAAGTTGGATGTACCAATTATTGATACGGAAGTTTGTGTCATATCCACCGAGTGTACTTTTAACTATTATCTTTGAATTAGGCAGGATTTGAAATAGGAGCTGATTTGACTGTTTTTCAATCTATATTATAAGAGTATTCTTCAGAAAAAGAAACCTTTGAATAAACCTCAATTGTGGGTATTTATTGCAAATTGTTCGATACATATTCGTTGTAACAGTCCGGTTCACACTTCCAATCGGGAGATCTCCCAATCAGGAGATCTCCAAATTGGGAGAATCTGCTAATCGTGAGATCCACAATCGGGAGATTTCTTGTCATTATAACCCACAATGCATCTTTCCAAATTTAAACCTCTGTAAAGAAATACATAACGGTAAAATCAATTTAAGCCAAAGGTAGGCAAAAATGCATGCGAAATATTCTAATTTTATTAGTGTAACAGAACGATAAAATTATTTTCAATATTTTCACCAGCGCAAAATTGAATTTCACCAGGGAATTTTCACGTACTTTTAAAAAATTATTTTCAATATTTTTTGAAGAGCAGATTTCAACATTTTAATCACCAGCAAAAGCTGAAATTATTCAGAAATATGAATTCCAATATTATTTCTAAAATATACAACTCTAGAATTACAGAATTTGACAAGTAAAAGGAAATTAACGGCTGAACTTTATAGCAACGATTCAAATTATGGTCAATGCGCATGTCTCGATCTGCCAATCGGGAGATCTCCCGATCGGGAGCGTGGACTAGACTGAAACGTCACTAAATATCAAATATTAAATATATATATATGAAATACCAAAAGTAATAATTACCAAACTGGGACATTCCTGTCTTATAAATGAAACACATAAATGATAAGATCTTTGCGACAGTATAATCAACAAATGCATCTTTGGTTTTCTTCATACTGTCATATTGTGAAATCTTTTGTGACGCAGTGCCAATAACAATGGCAAAAACTTTCAAAGATTTTGCTTTAAAAACTCAAGAATCAACATGAAGGTCCAGAAGTGGTCCTCGTTGCTATTAAGCGAACGGAATTCTCCCATTATCCGTAATTTATGTCACGTTTATTTGTCAAGTAGGTTCATTTACATCAGTTTATTGCTCACAAGCACATCTATTGAAGAAACTTGACATAAGTGAAGAATGATTGTTATTGCACTTACAAAAGTATGACTAATTTGTTTCAAGATTGTTCTATGGTATGTAGCAATGTTTTGTTATGAAACTTTACATAACTTAAAAGTGATTGTTATTGCACTTACAAAAATATACCTTTTTTTTTTTCTCAAGAGTGCTATTTGGTGTGAAGCAATGTCAGAATGTTCTCTTTCTATAGTGAAAGTAGAAATGGCTAGAGATGTGTAAGAGGGGCTTCACATTATGAAGCACTCTTAATGCTATGATACAACGTAATCGCATAACATTTATTATACCCTTTACCGTTTTGTAAATGCTCTATGTTTGAAATCAAATGTTCGCTTTTGAATAAAATGTTCTTGACATGATGTTGATAAACCCGCTTCTTTACATTTCATATATGCCCAAAAATCAAACTATTTTTATAAATGTGTAGACAAGATCATACATGGATGACAGGAGAGATATTGGACCATTTAGATCATGCATGGATGACAGGAGAGAATATAGCCAGAACCTTCTAGAATGATTTTCGAAAATACGGAAAGTGATAAATGGCCAGTGGTCGCGCTACAGGGGCATTAGGGAATCCCCCCTCCCCCACGAGATCACTTTGCTCCCCGCCACACTTTCCCCGAAATTTTTGTAAAGTGACATATTTTGTCTGATTTATAGGATTTTTCCCCATCAGACAAATTTGCAATTTGCCCTTTGCTCCCCCCCCCCCTCCCTATGACCAAATCCTGGTGCCGCCACTCTTTATGGCTTGCCGCACGGTATCTTTGTTTCCTTTTCAGGTGATCGTAATTTACCATATGAAAGTTCGAAAAGTTTCCATGATTGGTAACCATGAACAAAAACAAACTACACTTTTAATAGAAAACATTTTCATCAAAACAGATCAATCTTCTTTTATCATATATATCTACTTGATAGTGGGAAATGTTTGATAAGTCACACAACATTCCTTTGCATTTAATATTGCTGATATAATCATTTTTCTTGCAAAACCTGTCTTCATCTTCGATGATTAGTAATGAAGTAGTTTTTGTTGGCAACGACTTCACCTTCGTGATTGAATAAATAGATAAAGGTGTTTAGAGGTGCAGTGGATTAGTGGTTATAGAGCGGGTATATGATTCCCGCGGCGAGCGCTACATTGTGTCTTTAAGTCAGGCATTTTACACTACTTGCGTCAGTCCACTCAGCTGTACAATGAGAACCACCAAAGAGTACTGCTGGGGAGCTGGCGTCCCGTCTAGGGGGTCATGTACTCTCATCCACTCGACGCCATGGAAACCGGGGATAAGTACTGTCTCTATAAGCCTCGTGGCTCGGATGGATTTAGCTTAGCTAAAGCTGTAAAGAGGATTATGGACAAAATTGGCTCAGTGTGTATATCCCGGCCCAGAACCGTGGGTACCGGGACCAGGGGCCATGGCTCTTCAATAATTGTACTGGGCCAAGTACCAACCCCCCTCATAATAAGGTCTAACGAATTGATTTTGAAGATCCCCCTACCATTACAAATAGTTTTTGGCACAAATATTAAAATCAGACATCCCCCACCCACATTGACCATATATATATATGATAAGACAGAATGTGAACATTATTGAGGTAACGATTTGGAAGCTCTCGTTCAAATGAGGATCGAGGTTTAGACTTTTAATCTGTAGTTTGTATAAATTGATTACTTCCTTTATTTTTTGAGAATAAACCTTTTATTTTATGTGAGGCAAATTTTCTTAAACGTGGTGAAAGTAAAAGCGTCCTCCTATAAATACATTCAGAAGTGAGCGCCGTCATGCTGGTAACGTCACTTCCGGTTTTCAATTTTCCTCATTGATTGCGAGAATAATGTGATGTTATCGATAACTATGTAGGCCTCAATCTTCGGTTTGGCGGATTTGTGATTAAAAATAATACAAATTTGTCGCGATCCATCAATCCATGGGAAAAAGCAAAAACCGGAAGTGACGTTACCAGCACGGTGGCGTTAACTTTTAAATGTATTAATGGGACGATTTCTTTCCTTTAATATCATTTCAAAGAGTTGGCACCAAATTTCCTTCAATTTGCAACTTTTCACCACTTTTAAACATTTTTGGAGATGTTACACTTCCCATCCCGCGGGATCGATAATGCGGGTACTGATTATTTCTGAACAAGAAATTTCCCCTAATACCGTTTATTTTGCAATGGAAATTTTGTGGATACATTTATGGATTTACAATATGTCAAGAGCGTAGGAAGCGGGGAGGCTGGGGGAACTTATCCCCAGTCAAAATTAAGGAAGGGGGCTAAACTATGATTTAGCTCCCCCCCACACACACACACTTCTCATATACGAAAAAACCCTTATAAGACTTATTTGTACCCACTTTGAATAATATAACTTTATAGGATATTGTCATATGTTCTCATTTCTTCGATTATGTTGATAAAAAAGGTAATGTAATTTCGATGAAGACTTTATTACTTCTTAGCACCCTTATAATCATTTTGAGCTGATCGAAGCTGTATTAAACATAACATTTGCGCGCTACCGCAGACTCAGAATGCGGGCGGCATAAAATTTTTCCTAGGAGTGTTAAGGGCAATTTGCGTTTATTCCGATGAAAATTAGATAGTGATTTAGAAGGATTTTCAACAGATATCAAGGCAAATTGTCCTAAACACTCCTGGGGGAAAAACAATTACGCGTGCGGGCATCTGTGACACCTAATGTGTTTGTACCGTTGTACATACATAACAAATTATACGTACCGTTGTAAGTGCACGCATGTCTACTGCCGGCAAGTCTCTTAGAGTTTAAAAAGAAGATAACAAGAATGTCACTTGTTCATTGTTCTTTGAAAAAAACGAGAAAAAATGCCCAAAGCGCCAAACATTCCCAAGAAACCATGCCAAAAACGAGGCTTCTGGGTGGGGATGGGGGTCGAGGTTCTCGAAGAAATAAAGCTTCAGCCCCCTCCCCCCCCTTCCCCGTCCCAAGAAAAAAATTGTTCATACGCCATTGCAATATGTTCTCATCTATGTGGTACCAATATGGTACCAATATACCCTCTCGTGCCATATCAGCAATATTATGCTTCCGCGATATAAAATAAAAACTATAACTTCCACCCTTCTTGCATCGCATTAATACTTCTTTCCATGTATATAATCGCTGCTGCAAATCTGAAATTGATTATTTACCTTCAATATTATACATAGTCATATCTCTAGTTAATTTCTTGGAGAAATTAAAAGAACAGAAAACTGTTTTCGTTCTTCTTTTAATATACTGTGTTTCTTTGATCAAATTTGTTTTCATCGGATGTTGTTTACAGTGGCGTCAGTAGACCATTTTGATTTGGAAAGGAGGGGGTGTAACATTACAAGTTTACCAACAAAAGACTTCGACGCTACCGGCAAAAATATATTCCACATTTAGGGCCCCAAGAAGGCAAAAAAAAAAGGTCGTCAGGGGCTCCGTACAAAATCGCTGAACAAGAGTGCCAAAATATTTATTTTTCAATGTTTCGTCAAGTTTCCATCGTCTTTGATGGAAGTTTTACCGACGCGGGCCTTGATTTACCGACAGGTCTTCAATTTACCGGCAGCTTTACCGAAAGTGCGTCCCTCCCCCCTTCCCCCTCCTTCTCCTTCTCCGGTTGTTTAAGCGCTAAGTTTTTTGCCGTAGATTGTTTATTCCTGTGATGAAATGATTCAAAAATGTACAGTGCGTTACTCTTATTTGGAACTTTTCACCATAGAGTTTTACATATCTTTGGCAAAACCACAAAATGCTTTAAGGTTTACTCCATCAACGTGATCTCATCCATCTGAATACACTTGAAGATTGATATTTGTATGACCTTTTTGATTTCAATAAAAATAAAGTTTTCTGTAAATTTATATTTTGTTCTCTAAATTTAATACTGGAACATTCCTCGCTTCACTTGAGGAACTACTAGTGCGGTTCAATAGGATGAATGGATGCAAATCTTGAACCTTGCGAAAATTTCTGAAGTGCACAGATGGTGATTTTACTAGCAATCCGGCAAACTACTTTTATAAATGTTACGAGGCTCACTTCGTATCGTGTAGTAGTTTGTAACATAAATCATGGTGCGCACGTGTTTAAAATCAAAGGGAGGTGAGCAAGTATAAGCAGTATTTTTTTTTCAAAAATGAAAGTAATGAAACGTTTTATCACATCCACATAAACCTTCGCTTATTAATTTTGCCGTTATAACATCTCCGCTTGACTGTAACTGTAACTATATAGAATGCAGTTGAAATATAAGATGTATGGACGAACACGGCTACTTTAAATGGCGACTGGAACACCAAATAATAAATTCAAGGAAGAACTTGACACATTAAACGAATTACAAGTATACAAATAAGAACTTATCTAACCATTCATATGCCTTTTCAGCATACAGTAGAGTCATCATATTTCGATGCTTGATCTATTTTAAGCATATATTATGTACTTGATCCATTTGGAGTACACAATATGCAGTACTTGATCCATTTTGAGCAAATAATACTGTTGATCCATTTTGAGCATTACTTGATCCATTTTGAGCAATTTAATATAATTCATCCATTTTGATAGTTTGAGCATATAACATCCTTTTTTTTCATTTAGGCACTTAATATACTTGTTCCATTTTAAATATCTTGGTCATGTTATATATCAGATACATTTTAAATTCCAATATGGTAGTTACTGCATAAACGATATAAAATAGTAAAAGGAATCATAATCCACTTTACTGAATGAAAACAGTTTTAGATATTAAACCCCAAAACCTGAAGAATTTTGACACGAGCACTTTTTTGTATGTAAAAGATTGTAGTAGGCGTTAGGGACATCACTGTAGTGTTTAGATAATGGATTTTCTTCATGAGAAATAATTAAAGAAAAGGTATTGTCCCATAAATACATCCAGAAGTGAATGCCGCCGTAACTGAAACATCACTTCCGGTTTTCAATTGTCCTTATTGATTAGCGAGAAATTTGCGATATTATGATCGATCACGTACCCGCCGGACCGAACATAGTAGCCTCCATACGTTGTAAATAACATTACAGATTTCTCGCGATCAATAGGGAAATTGAAAACCGGAAGTGACGTTACCAGCACGGCGGCGTTCACTTCTAAATTTATTTATGAGATAATTATTTTTCCTTTAAATTTATATTTTTTGGTCCAAATATTGAAATCAGTCGAAACTTTATCAACAAGCCAACACCTGGAAAACTGAAACAGTATAGAATTTGACCCTTGATCTTTCATAAACCACATACGCTTTTAAAGGATTAGTTCAGGGGTCGAGCATGTCCATCTTATATAAAGACAACTTCAAAAGAAACAAATGGTGAAGCAAGCGTTCAAAAATCTTACTCCGTTTAGGAGATATTCAAGTTTTGTCTTATCTGTGTATAAATGACTGGTGTAGTAAGTCTACTATGGCAAGTTGCCTTCTTCGTCCTCACATTCTCAACAATTATCAATGTATTTGAAAGAAAGTTTATTGAGTTTTTTCACTATATAAATGATTTTACCTCGAACTTTCTGAAGGTGGTATATAATAAATACCCTTCCTAGATTCAGTTTTACTACTTTTTTGACATATCCCATGAATTTTAAGCCACATATCGCAGGACAAAATATGATAGAATACATAAAGACTTTGAAGAATCCGAGGCTAAGACGTCACAACTAGTAGTCTGATACCAGACGTTTCTACACAAATGATACCAAACTTTAAACTACTAAATATCTCCTTAACGGAATAAGATTTTTAAATGCTTTGTTCACTTTTTTGTTTCTTTTAAAGTCCTCTTTCACATAAGATAAACTTGATTGACCCCTGATCTTATCCTTTAATCCTTTCAACTGTGTGTGAAGGAGCTCTCGAGGGCATATTATTATTTCATTTATTTAATTTCACGCGACGGTACTTTGATATGAATGTATTTATATTATTGAACACGTACTTTATTTTCCAATGACACGAGACACGAGACCTCCATGTTTTCAAATTTAACATGAATTATTAAAAAGGGCATCCCCCTAATCGACCGACAACTCCCTTTTTAATATATTTTATAACCCGTCGTTGATGCACAGAATACATGCATTAATATCTACAGACCGACAAATATACCCTAGTTAGGCAATGTATTCAACTGAATTTCTTCATTATTCTATAATATAAGATTTCTTGCTTAAAAAAGAAAATAATGAATATTTATTATAATTTATGTCACCAAAGTGTAATTAAAGGTTGAAATTTAATCAGGTACTTATAAATGTTGTTTTTGTCCCTCTGGTGTTTTATTTGGGCCGTTGCAAGCAGATGGTAATCAGACGATATCCACCTGACTGGTGACAAAGGAAATGCTAATGCTCCTGTGTTAGCACTTTACGATATTTTCCTCAAACATTTCTCACTGAATCATCATGCAGCTGATGGCGTGTAAATTGCACAGCTAACAAACACGATATTAATCTGTATGGGAATGTTTTAAAAACTATTTATCTTAGATATTTTAGTGTGACATTTGATGGCATTTAGAGCGTTTTAAAGCGTTTGTAAAAGTTAGGTAAACTTCTTCAACTAGTAGTTTAAAATTTGAGACAATGTTGAAAGTAGAATGGAGTTTACATTCAAAATAACAGTATGCTAGTTAGCAACTGGTAATATCATATATATATATATATATATATATATATATATATATATATATATATATATATATATATATATATATATATATATATATATATATATATATATATATATATATATATATATATATATATATATATATATATATATATATTTATATATATATATATATATATATATATATATATATATATATTTATATATATATATATATATATATATATATATATATATATATATATATATATATATATATATATATATATATATATATATATATATATATATATATACACATATATATATATATATTTATATATATATATATATATATATATATATATATATATATATTGTATATATATATATATGTATATATATGTATACATTCATATATATATATATATATATATATATATATATATATATATACATATACATATATAAAATATATATATATATATATATATATGTGTATATATATATCTATATATTTTTATTTTTATATATATATATATATATATATATATATATATTTATATTTCTTGTTGTTAATATAATCTTTTTATATTGGGATTTAAGTCAAAGCAGTTTATTCAGTCAACAAATAGGAAGTGAAATACTGTTTTAAGCATCTTCTTTTGTGATTTCGCATTGTTTTAACGTGAGAAATGTAATACTTACAGTAATGTATTAATGTCCTCATTCATAGATAGCATATTTTATTACGTGTTTTGTTATTAATTTGGATTATCATAGATACACAATGTGAATTATACTTCTGTCAAAGGTATATGGTATATCATGAGCTTAAATGCATTGAAATATGCTAAAAAATCAGCCAATCAAAATCGGTTAAAAATTCGCCATTTTACAGCATTTTAAAACTTTATAAAATATTATTTTTCACGTTTTTCGAATAGCTCAAATCACGAATGAATTGATAAAGAAAAACCATTTCATATTCCTAGCTTTGACATGTGACGGATATTTGATATCCATTCCAAGTATCATATTATCCAAACATGACAACAAGTTATTTTGTACAAATTGTCTTGAAACTTGTGTGTCAATGTATAAGAGTGAGGGTATGTCAACATCTTGAATTTGATTCAGTGTACACAAAGCTTTCTCGCTGAGGCTAAGATGATTTCAATGCGAGGAAAGCAGAAAGAGGATACCTCTCTTAATCAATTGAATGTCAACAGCAGGTATCTCTCTTAAAGAAGGTATCTTTGTTTCAGTGTTGTGCTAAGTAAACGTTTACCTTTGACGGAAAATGAAAACTCTTTTAATTAGGAAGAATATTCTTAAAATCTAGGTTATAAACACTTTCTTACACGTTACACAATAAATCAAGGTTTTTAATAATGAAGTGCTATTCTTGAAAATGCAATATGCTGTGATCTTCAATAGGTACACATCGTTTTCAAATGTATTTGCATATATCTTACAATTCCTCGGATTCACTTTACATATTAAACTATGAATCTCTTTTAAACATTTTAAACTCAACAGTCTGGAAGTGATCCGGAAGAAAACTGTATAACACGTGCAATTATGGACGCCATTCTGCAGTTTTGTTCAAATGTTGTGATGAAATAGCAATTCCTTGATATTACTTGCCTATAACTTTCGTCCTACAGAGAAATTTTCACATAGGTATTTCAAATAAAAAAAAATACACGAACATCGTTAATTACCAATATTACATTTATCAATCATTATTATCGATAGTATAGCAATCGATAGTATACTAATACCAAAATGTTCTCATCTGAGGAGCATTTTGGTTCCTTACTTTAGGACTTCTCTAGAACCCTACAATGGAATGTCTGACATATCAATTAAATTAATTGTTAATATTCTAGAGTCTTAAAATTACGATTGAATGTAATGGTTCATTACTTTATTTTTTTATTTATTGGGTTTTATTCAACTTCCATGTTAAATTTGTTCACAAATTCTGTTAATGCATTCAAAAAGTACGTTGCATAAAAAGGCAAATTTTGGTATGTAATTTTTGAAAATTTCATTCCTACCCTGAACACTGTTACTAAAAGTGAGATTAATGTTTGTTCCAGACATATACTGTTAAGGAGTAAGATAAATTTAGACCTAACATATCTTAATTAAAATCAGTTGCCCTCCATCTACAAATTGTGGAGCACGATAATAAAAATGGATTTTCGGCGACCCTCTTTTATAGTAAAAGTCCTACCCTATTCTTTCAGAGACCCCAGCCTTATATGATAACTATGATTTAATCAACTTTGGATCAAGTGCAAACGAGTTTGCAGACAAAACTTTCGCAGAACTGGTACAAATCAGTTTGTATTTTCATTCTGAAAAATTGAAATAGGAAAGTCGTCAAACCGTTATCGACTAGATTTTCGTTCACTTGAGTAGTACTTAAGACAGACATTTGGGCAGTGTATCCACTTGGACATTGATACTCTTTAGCAAAAAGAAGACACATATGCGATAATTTGCTGAACTATCAATACTACTTTTGCAAAAAACAAATACATTGAAAGAGTAAAAATACATTCAACCTAATTTGAAATCTATCTTCAAGTTCTTAATGTCGCTTCAAGCAATATACCCATTATCGGACTAGGTGATTTTTTTAAAATATTTTGGTTAACAAACAAAACCCTTGTACATGTCAAATGTCGTTTACGGTAGGTTTACGTAAGATTTGTTGACTCTTAAACTGTAAAACAATCAACTGAGTATATTTTTGATTCTTAGCTGCATTTCAAAATACAAATTGATCTTTTTAAGATGTAGTAGGTGTTGGAATCAAAAGATGTACATGATAATAAATTTTTCATCTGCAGTGGACTATCAATTATCAGTTAAGATCATTTTAATTATATATTTATCAATTTCTATGAATTGTTTGCTTGTTGTGAGTTCTTTTCTAGATAGAAAGTTAGTAATTAATGAAGAAGCTGAATGAACCGCTCATTGTTTTTGGGGCCTAATTGGACATATATTTTTGGCGGTGCAAAAAAGGTTTCGAGCTCATTATCATATTCAAAAGTCAATGTGAACTTTACTTCAGAACTCTTAAAATTCGTAAACATAGTATAAACATTTCAGCCGTCGATACTTATTCTGTTATCTCTTTGGTACAGTATCATGTTTTACCTTAGCTTTAGAAAAGAAATACAAGTACTGCTTACATTGGAGCACATCCCTTTATAAACTACCACGACAAATCTGATAAGTCTACTGCTGACGGGTATAACACACCAACGAGATCGATATCATGGGAACATTCAATGTTTAGTAGCTATCAAGTAAACCAATTTGTAAACATTTAATCTGACAATAATGCTTCCAGCAATGTATTTAAGTAATAGATATTTGATCTAAAATAATACTTAAATTGAGGAAAGACGATTGTTGCTAAAAAAAGTTGGAGCATTAAAAGAGACCAACTTTAGATAGAAGTTACTAGATAAAAATCAAGTTTAATTGGGAAGAATTGAGTGATCTAATGATATCTTGAGCTTTTGTGAAAGAAGCTTGTTTTGAAAATTCAACAGGAAGTAAGATGTCACGACATCTCAGATACAGTATTAACCTCCGGTAGCCGTTTGGTATTAGGAAGGATCTCCTGTGTAAAATAAAATGAAATATCTTACGGCATATCTATAAAACTTCGAGAAACAAAAATCAATAGCTTCGCTAAAGAAAGAAGTTAATATTTTGACCCATGTAAGTTATGCCCCTTCCCCCCTCTTCCCTCCCCCCGTCCCTCCCTACCTCATCTACAAATGTTAGGTGAAGTTTACCTTCTGTTAGGTATTCATGATCCGCGCTTATTCTAGTGCGGCTTTCTATTCGTTCATTTTTAATTTTTGTAATTATTTCAACTTCAATTTTCGGGACACCAAGGGAGTAAATACTATTCAAGCTTGTTCTTCTTTGGAATACCATAAAATGAAGCCAGAAAAAGCAATTGAGACAAATACATATAGTGAAAACGAAGGAGTAGTCAATATATATATGAATGCTTGTATTGTCTGTTATCACTGCTAAAAACAACTTCACACAACATTTCGGTTGCAGTCATCTTTACTTATGTGTCGCATATGCCACCATTCTTCCCGCCAGAGTTGGTGGAAAACAAACATGTCACCTTTCTTTATTAATAATCTCACCTGTAATTTATAATAAAGTAAAATGGTACTTCTTCTAGAAATAATTGAAGTATGGGTTTTCTTTCAAAGGGCAAAGTGCCATATAAGATATATTCTCTTTATCCGTACCTTAAATACATATGGCACTCATGTTACCAGTTTGAGTGTTTAGAATAACTTCAATAGAAACACGTTTACCTCTTCTTATCATCGCCTACATTATTGATTACCTCTCCTAAATGTCATGTTATATTTATCATCATCATTATATCAATCAAACTAAAAGGGCATATAAGATAGTTGTTATCAAACGTATCTTATAGACTATGACAAGCCCTGCAACTATAATGAAAATCTTTTCCCTGCTAAAGTATATATCAGTAACTGCATAACCTTGGAATCCTTTGAAAGTAAGGTCCATGTGAGCACATGTCCAGCGTGTGACTACCCTCCCCCCATCACCGAAATATGTGCCCTCTACTGCAGTGTTTCTGTCACCCTTTGAGCAAGATTCTGGTTACGGGCCTGGGTTCTTGGATCTGTTTAAAGATCATCATAATTATTTGACATTAAAATTCAGTATTTCTATCTTAATTAAAGTTTTTTTCATTTCCTTCCTTAGATAGCCGATAACAAACAAGATGAAAAGAGATTCGGTTCATATATTGTAGATCCAATGTCCAGTCCATGGAGAGGAAAAAGGGAAGAACAAGATAAGAGATTTGGATCGTATATTGTGGACCCGATGAGTTCGCCATGGCGGGGAAAGAGGGAAGAACAAAAGAGGTTCGGATCATATATAGTTGACCCAATGTCATCACCATGGAGAGGGAAAAGACCCGATGAAACAAACATTGCCGATAAAAGATTTGGTTCTTATATCGTAGATCCCATGAGTTCCCCATGGAGAGGCAAACGAGAGGATGAGCAAGAAGAACCAGGAAAGAGATTTGGGTCTTACATTGTAGACCCAATGTCTTCACCCTGGAGAGGAAAAAGGGAGGATGAAAACGAAATGGCTGACAAGAGATTTGGTTCTTATATAGTTGACCCTATGAGTTCACCCTGGAGAGGTAAAAGGTTCGGATCGTACATTGTAGATCCAATGAGCAGTCCTTGGCGAGGGAAACGTTTCGGATCCTACATCGTTGACCCAATGAGCAACCCATGGAGAGGCAAGCGGTTCGGATCGTATATCGTTGACCCAATGAGCAGTCCATGGAGAGGCAAAAGAGAAGATGATAATACCATTGGAGATCAAAAGCGTTTTGGATCATATATTGTCGATCCTATGTCTTCACCATGGAGGGGTAAACGCAGCGAGAAAAATGATGACACAAACCCAAATGAAGATCAAAGAGAATAGTGTGTGAATGTTATGTGGTTTTAATCTTCCAATAAGAAGCATTACCTATGAGATAAGGAACACTATGCACGGCATAAGTAAGGAACAATGTGCACGGTATAAGCAAGGAACAATATGCACGGTATAAGCAATGTGCATATTAGTGGTCTAACTTTCCATTTATCAAAACTCTGACTACATCTTTTATCTTCGATGGAAATGTATGTCCTATGATTTCATAATCAGGAAGATAATTAATGTCCACGGAATTGTAAAATTTCCAAAATAAATCAATAGCATTACATTATGCAAAGAACAACAGCAGTTTACTTCAAACATTTGTTTTATGGGCATCAATTAAAGTGTCATTATTATGATAATCATATAATTTTTCTGGTTTATCGAGAAAATAAATTATTCAGAGTCTAAATATTTAGAATATCAGGGTTCTAAGAAATATAAACCATGAAAAATATGGTAGCTCACTCTCTTACTAATTCAACAGTCTGAAACGGTAATTTCTAGAAATATACGTCGGGAACTGTGCTAAGGATCTTTAATGCTATAATTCTATTGTCCTCGATTTAGTAAAACAAAAGAGAAAAATGTATCATCTTATCAGAAAATTCCCGGACCTTGATACTTTCAAACAAATGGTCTTCGTGTTAGGATTCAATTTTATGTCAGTTCTGTTAGGATGTAAAAAAGGAGGTAAAGTGAGAAAACTCTTTTTAAGTAACTACCACAAAATGAGTGAAAATGGAGTGTTAAGATTTTCTCCTAAATGTTATAATATATGTTTGATTTCCATTAAATAATACCGGTACCGTATCTTGAGTTTTTTGATCACCGTCAATCTTAGTGGATGATACTCACTTCTAGTGAACGACAATTATCGTAGATGTCCTCAATTATACGTAACTACGTCACAATAGACACAGAGTAACTATATCACAATAGACACAGAGTAACTACATCACAATAGACAGAGAGTAACTACATCACAATAGACACAGAGTAACTACATCACAATAGACACAGAGTAACTACATCACAATAGACACAGAGTTACTGCATCACAATAGACCCAGAGTAATTATATCACAATAGACACAGAGTAACTACATATATCACAAGTAACTATATCACAATAGACACAGAGTAACTAACTACATAACTATATTACAATAGACACAGAGTAACATCACAATAGACACAAAGTAACTACATCACAATAGACCCAGAGTAATTATATCACAATAGACACAGAGTAACTATATCACAATAGACACAGAGTAACTATATCACAATAGACACAGAGTAACTACATCACAATAGACACAGAGTAACTATATTACAATAGACACAGAGTAACTACATCACATTAGACACAAAGTAACTACATCACAATAGACACAGAGTAATTATATCACA
Organism: Chiridota heheva; assembly: GCA_020152595.1. Lineage (NCBI taxonomy): Eukaryota > Metazoa > Echinodermata > Holothuroidea > Apodida > Chiridotidae > Chiridota > Chiridota heheva. Next base: position 455,205 of record JAIGNY010003204.1, read on the forward strand.
ATAGACACAGAGTAACTACATCACAATAGACACAGAGTAACTATATCACAATAGACACAGAGTAACTACATCACAATAGACACAGATTAACTATATTACAATAGACACAGAGTAACTATATCACAATAGACGCAGAAAACAATGTTTAGGGATGTAAGCTCCATTTATTCATATACAGTGATGTACATTATGTTAATGTTATTATGAACACAAGAATGACATGAGTGTATTTATCTTAAGTAGTTGCTGCTTAATAGTATTCCATGCATTGTAGAAAGCTTCTTTTTTTTTCAGTAGAGAGCACAACAAATATTAAAACAAAGCAGGACATACGTGTTTATTCCATTGTTGATGTTCCCTCTTAAATTAAAATATGTTTGAAGGAATGAAAAGTATGTTGACCTTGGCTTGTATAAATCAGTAAAAGTACACTGACCTAGATTGATAAGGAGGAGTCTACAGGATATATCTAATAAAGCAGCGTTATAGTGAAGTTTCAATTGCACAGAAAGGTATAGTTTGCATTATATGTTGGAACTTATGTTGATCGTAGCAATATTTATTTTTCAAAGAGGGGTCTTAAGTATTGCTACTAAAAATGCAACTTGCAAAGATGACTTCTTCCATGAAAGGGTTGCAAATTTGAGTAAAGCTTTATGTTCAACTCTCGACTGATAAGAAGAGTCATCGGAAACGTGTTGATGTTGCATCACGGTTTGAGTTCTAATTTACCATTTCTTAAACGCTTGGGTAATCGGTCAATGCATCAAAAGAATGACCGTATTGTGCCTTTAACGTGACAATACTAACACGGAATGTTAATAAGTAGTAATAGGTCCTATAACAAGCAAAATAGCAATATGGTAAAGATACATGACAATACTAACACGGAATGTTAATGAGTAGTAATAGGTCCTATAACAAGCAAAATAGCAATATGATAAAGATGCATTTGCAAACTAAAATTAGATATAGGTTGATTGTAATCTTTACCGAGTTAATAAATATTTCAGGCACGTGATTAAACATTGCCACGAACATCTATTTCTTTTAGAAGGTTCCATGATAACTGCCATTGAAAAAATTGTGTATGGCATCCTATGCAGCCCTATCACAGCCGAATTGCCCGTTTAGTGAATGTTGCAAAGGCCCTTTGTTCGGTTATGTGTGTCTAGTTGACCGACTTTTGATATATGAATAATTTGCCATAAAATACTTGAAGAAAACAAACAGTTGGAATTGACTGTTTGATCATCCAAACAACACTTCCAACATAATTAGAAAATGAGTTGTTGCTTTCCACACGTTTCATCGTTTTGAATTATGTCCCATCTCATGTTTTCTAGATCCACCAGTAACAAACAACGAAGGTAGACTGAATGGTAATGTAAGCCGGACTAAGCATGACAATCGTAATGAAATAGTTATCGAATAAGCAAAGTGATGACAATTTGTATGCATTCTTATGGGATTAAAGTGATGCCAATTTGGATGCATTCTTATGGGATTAAAGTGATGCCAATTTAGATGTATTCTTATGGGATTAAAGTGATTCCTGACACGCAAGAAGACAACGTTACTTTTATATTTCTATCATAGCTTTAATCAAGTGCTTGCATTTTTTTTGTTTATGTGAATATATACTTTACAAAAATAAATATGAATTTAATCAAATTTTGTAAATGAACGCTTTTTCTTCTAAAGCTGTTATCAACTTCTTTACAACTTGATCGATAGGAAATGCATATTACGTCAGCTGGAGGGTGGCCAAAGTATTGACGGAAAAAATAAAATCATTTATAGACATTGTTGTTGGGATAATAGAGAACAAAAATGTTACCAACTCTTGTGACAGTTTTGAACATGAATTACAGGATTAGTCAAGTTGCCAGATTTGTCTATCCTGTGTGGCAATGGACGTAATGCTAACAGAACAGTCATGATCCCTATTCGATATCTTATTCCGTTTGTTTGAAAATGAATGTCAGGTGCCGTCACACAAATATTAAAACAATTTGCTTTAAAAGATTAGTTCAGTAGTCATGCATGCTCATCTTATCTTAAAGAGGACTTCAAAATAAACAAAATGCGGAAGAAAGCGTTTAATTCTTATTCCGTCAATTAGATATTCAAGTTGAAAGCTCTGTCTTATCTGTGTAGAAATGAGTGGTGTAGTTAGTCTAATATGGAAAGTTGGTGTCTTTATCCTCACATTCTCAACAATTATTAATGTATTTGAAATAAAGTTATCAAATTTATTCGCTCTTTAAATTATTTTCCCTTGGACTTTCTTAAGGTGGTATATTATAAAAACCCTTCTTAAATTTAATTTTATTACTTTTGTGACACAACCCCTGGTTTTTGGGCCACAAAATCACAGGACAAAATATGGTAGAATGCATAAAGATTTTGAGAAATATGAGGCTATGACATCACAACTAGTCTAATTTCAGTCATTTCTACACAAATGATACCAAACTTTAAACTTAGATATCCTTAACGAAATAAGATTTTAGAATGCTTTCTTCATTATTTTGTTTCTTTTGAAGCCCTCTTTTACAGTATAAGATAGATTTGCTTGACCTGTGAAGTAATCCTTGACATTCTTGAGATGATCCATCACATCCACCTCACTGAACACCTCACCTTACAACCTCGCCTCTTGCATATTCAATACTAGTAAATCACACATGCCAAGAAATTACCTCAAACGATTGCTGAAGAATGTGAAAATGTGATGTCTCAAATAAGTTTGATTTCAATCATTTCTGCAAAACTCTGATAGAACTTTAAATTTGAGTAGCTCTAATTGGTTGATTAGGACTTTCTTGACCATTTTTGTTGGTTTCCATTTTCATAAATTGATTAATATCCGTAGCCATTAAAGGATCTGGAAGGCGTTGCAATCAAAGAATCATGTTTATGCATCCGACGTATAACCTTGTTGTGTTTAAAAAGACGCAATGAACCTCATGCATTCAAATCTTACGACCTGTATTTGCAGAAAAGTAATCAGGTATTCATCTTGTCACAGACGTCTGGATATTTATATAGCGAAGCTTTTTCAGCTTTTGCCTTTTTTTTTGCAAACATATCAATAATGAAAATATCTACCGTTTCTTATTTCCCCATTTTAGAAAAGTGTTCTTGGTGTTTTCCTGTTTCAAATGCCCTACGATAGCTTGAAATCAAAGGAACTTTTATTAATTTCCTAAAAAAACTCCTAACTTTACGGGAGCTTTGGTCCGTAATATCAGAAATTTCCGAACTGTTGCATTCCTTTAATGTATTTTCTGCTTGTTTCCTGAATCATCACACATTACTGAATTGTTAGACATGTTTCGTTTGAGGTCCTTTAGATAAAAATCAATCATTCCATACCAAGAATGTAACGGAACAATAAGAATTAACTTTGCAGATGAAATGTCACATTTGTCATTCAATGACGACGACCATCCATTCTGATTCAGGTTTTTGCGTCACATTTGTCATTCAATGACAACGACCATCCATTCTGATTCAGGTTTTTGCAAATTGAAAATTGCTTCTAAAATCTATAATTCAACTTTTCAAAATGTCATGAAAAGAGCAATAGTCGTTCTGCTTTGGATATTCACAAAATGTCATGAAAAGAGCAATAGTCGTTCTGCTTTGGATATTCACAAAATGTCATGAAAAGAGCAATAGTCGTTCTGCTTTGGATATTCACAAAATGTCATGAAAAGAGCAATAGTCGTTCTGCTTTGGATATTCACAAAATGTCATGAAAAGAGCAATAGTCGTTCTGCTTTGGATATTCACAATCACATTGCCATTTACTCATCGGAAATGTCATGAAAAGAGCAATAGTCGTTCTGCTTTGGATATTCACAAAATGTCATGAAAAGAGCAATAGTCGTTCTGCTTTGGATATTCACAATCACATTGCCATTTACTCATCGGAAATGTCATGAAAAGAGCAATAGTCGTTCTGCTTTGGATATTCACAAGATGTCATGAAAAGAGCAATAGTCGTTCTGCTTTGGATATTCACAAAATGTCATGAAAAGAGCAATAGTCGTTCTGCTTTGGATATTCACAACATGTCATGAAAAGAGCAATAGTCGTTCTGCTTTGGATATTCACAACATGTCATGAAAAGAGCAATAGTCGTTCTGCTTTGGATATTCACAATCACATTGCCATTTACTCATCGGAAATGTCATGAAAAGAGCAATAGTCGTTCTGCTTTGGATATTCACAACATGTCATGAAAAGAGCAATAGTCATTCTGCTTTGGATATTCACAATCACATTGCCATTTACTCATCGGAAATGTCATGAAAAGAGCAATAGTCGTTCTGCTTTGGATATTCACAACCACATTGTCATTTACTCATCGGAAATAATCACGAATGCTCACATGCGTTCGTACTTTCCTTTTAGTATTTCATCACGCAGGATTTATCAAAATGTCATATTTAAAAAATTAGTCAAATAACTCATATGTTGGTTAGATTTTCATATGTGAAGAGCTTTTACAAATTTCTAAAGATAATAGTTTTAGAAGAAAACAAGCTATTATCCTGTTGTAGGAAAATTAATATATTTTCATTCAGAGAGGGAAAGATATACAGTATAATAACGCTGATATTAACGGTCTAATAAAATGTTTTGATGTATATTAAATGAGAATGAGATTATTAAACTTTGGGTAAGTTTGAGAATCTATATATATATATATATATATATATATATATATATATATATATATATATATATATATATATATATATATATATATATATATATATATATATATATATATATATATATATATATATATATATATATATATATATATATATATATATATATATATATATATATATATATATATATATATATATATATATATATATATCTATATATATATATATATATATATATATATATATATATATATATATATATATATATATATATATATATATATATATATATCATATATATATATATATATATATATATATATGTATATATATATATATATATATATATATATATATATATATATATATATATATATATATATATATATATACATATATATATATATATATATATATATATCATATATATATATATATATATATATATATATATATATATATATATATATATATATATATATATATATATATATATATATATATATATATATATATATATATATATATATATATGTATATATATATATGTATACATATATATATATATATAAGAAAACATTGCCCTCCATGTACTTCAAAGAGCAAAATTACTAATACAATAAAGAAACTACTTTCAAATCTTGTTCCGTTTAAATTTGTATGAAGCAGAAGTGTTGAAAAATTTCTAAAATTGGAGGAACGAGCTCTTAGGGACACTTCCCTAGTCACCTACATAGGCCCCCCTCCCTCCTTTTTAATCTGTAGATAGAATTAGTGCTCCCAAAACAACAAAGTTAAGGTGGCACTTTATTTCGAAAGGTGCACTTTTAAAACACTGTGCAGATATGCCACCTGTTCTCGTACCTTTGACAGTAATTGAGAGGCACTCTTCATTTCAAAACGGGCACTTTTGTCATTTTTAAGAAAAGTGGGAGAGCACGTGTCTCTGGTGTCCTACATTTATGGTATGAACCCAAATCTTGTAGAAATTTAAGTGTGGAAGATCTTAAAGTAATGTCACCCCTCACCTTTATATCAATTTCAATTTTATTGTATTGACAATTAATTGAACTGTTAGTAACAAACTAAACTTATTTTCTTCTTCAAATTTTCATACCTACTTTACTTTATTTGATGATGCTACTACTAGTGTAATATTAGTTGTTTTTACACAAACGAGTTGAAGTTTAAACCTAGATATCGCCTTAACGGACTGAGATTTGATGCTCTCTTCATCAACTTTATTGCCCTCTTATAAGTAGAGGGATTTCATCACGTGACTCTAACTCAGTTAGGAGCCATTTTGCAGGGCAGCAGGGGAGAGCTTTGCGCGTCTGATCTTCACACAGCTCAGTCACATCACACGTAAAACAAAGAGAATCGATCTAAAACACGTGCTAGCACGCGCTGGTGATGAAAACACGCGCCGGGCATGTAACACAAGTGCTGGGCATGTAACACACGTGCTGGGCATGTAAACACGCGCTGGTTAAAATGAACAAATGAAATATCAAAAAAACATATAAAATGTTATTTTAAAGACAATATTACCCTCCAAGTACTTCAAGTAATCTTATTCAGTGGATTCAAAACACGTCTATTAGTTAGTGTAACCAACGGCACAGCAAGATTCCGGCATACTGCTTACACAAGTAATCTTATATACCAACATGCAAACGTATGTATGTGCACAGCAGACGGCAGTCAGTCCTACAAAATGGCGATGTAAACAAATTCATGTGACCTGATGACGTTAGCTGAAACACCCTTATATGATGAACTTGTTTGACTATTAAAATAATCGTTTACTTTTCAATTGCAATAGAATTACACAAAGAGGAATCGGATGCCACGTCAATTCTTATTTCAGTCGTATCTATTCAGGCAGAATTTAAAGAATTACATTAAATGATTTTGAACTGTCGTCATCCATGCATCCCAGCTTTTGCATTCATTAACAATTCTTCACAATTTGATTAGTCATAGCTTGGATACTAGAGGTGCTACTACCGTAATTGAAAGACTATTCTTTTCAAAATATATAGCTCATTTTGGTGAACCTAAAATCTACATCTTTCCATATAATTTTCATTTAAAATCTGACGTAAAAGTGCTTTATAATATTTACCATCCAAGCTATATGATTTCTTTACCTCAATTTACACTGTTCGTCCCAATTGCACAAGATCTATTGCAGCACGCGGTTAACCCTTCCCTTTTCGACTCATTGACAAAAAGTGTCCTTTAATACACGGGCGAAGATGGGTCCTTCTTTAATGCTCTACCTGTTTAAAATACCCCATTACGCTCAGGATATAACTATTTCAAACCATATTTTACAAATAATCGATTTTCTTCTTAAACAGTGTATTATTCCTTCCCCTTTTCAAACTACAACCACTTTCATATATATCCGATTGCTCCAGGACCCAAAAATTATGACTCGAGTGACTTCATGAATAGTTCCCTTTTTTGAAGAACCTGTCCAAGTGCAGCCGTTCCTGTTTGCTGTATCGATAATATTGACGTGACGTAATATCTTTAATGTTAAAGCAAGAGCAATTTTCTAGAAGCTTCTGTTAATTTACCTGTCTGGGTTAGATGATTTACAGTTTTTCAACCAAACACCACACGATTTGCATAGCAACAAAATCTGCGTCACTAAGTGGGGAAAAATTGCGGCATTAGTACAGAAAATCTAGCTAACGGCGGGCGCTAATGCAACCAATGCAATATACTGTACAAAGCAAATTTGTGCACACACAGACTGAGTGACGACAAAATGGCGAATAAAAATTGCACCTACGGGCCCGCTACAAGTTTTGTAAATCCAACGCTCGTTACCCAGAATGATTAGCAAACAAAACTTTGTTTATTTTTTTGGCTGAAAACTCTAAAGATCCGGAGAAAGTGAAATTAATGGTACAAAACTTGCGGCAGGCCAAATGAACATCTAAACGCCATTGCGTTGGTCATACATAATTGCGGATTTGAGGTTTGCTAGTCCCACACATAGTTACCGCGCTGCTATGGTGGGTGTGGCTTATTTCCTTAATCGGAAAGGTTAATTATTGCTCTAGAGTGCAAGATGCAAACACCGTGATTTCGCTACTTTCTAATATCTAATTGCTGATTTTGCTTGTTTTTTCTTTAAGAGTGCAATCATCCTTCATTTTGTCCAAACCACTGCCACTTGCATGTGCAATATACCTCATTGTTCCTCCATGTTTTGATTTAGGTCCTCTTCTGGAGCTTCCTTTCCGTTGGCTCTATCTGCGTCGGTCCTGTTTGCTGGGTTAATCTTGACATTACGTATAGAGCTTTTCAAATCTGAATCGCTTATTTCCGGATAACTAATTTAAGTAATGTCACATGGCCGCCAAAATTCACGTGTCCATAATGGACCAATCGTATACTGGAGGAATCTTATTGATTAATAAAATACTGGAGGAATCTTGGCCGTCTGCACAATTTACGCACGGTATGGGACCAAGCGTATAAAAAAATGTTTTCAAGCGCACTAATCATACGTGCATTATATATGAAGGAAATACGCGCGCGTATTGCTGCGTACAATTTTCCCCTCAAACCTGCACCTGATTGGTTGGGAAACAAAGGAAAAGTTCCCCAGCATTTGATTGGTTGAAGTACTGAAGAAATCACGGTCGGCTAAACTCGGTTTAAAAAGGTCTATAGTATCTTTGGAATATTCCTGATGTTCCGGAGATAACTTAAATTTGTTCTAAACTTGAGAAGTAATCATTCGTGAAAGAGATTTGAAAAAGACAAGATTCCTGTTACGTGGGTGTGCCTGGTATTTGAAAACATAATGAAATGCGCACATGTAGAAACACCCACTGTGTAGTTCGAAGACCGTACATCGGAATACGAAAAAAGCGAAAGAGACATAGACTTTAAATAGATCCTCAGGAAATCAAACTTTCCAAATTATCTTTTATTTCATTTTAGACTTCACACCCACAGAATAAAGATATGTGGGAACATCACTCTGCCAGGATAATAATTTAGTGCACTTCATCTCTGAAATTAATCAGATACACTTTTAAGTAAAAAGCTTAAGAAGAACAGAAACTTAGCATATCAGTACAAGCATGGCATTTTGAAGAAAATAGGTGTTTCCTGGAACCTACAATTTTTTTGTCAAAATTATCATCATATATCTGTAGAAAGATTAAAGTGAATGAAAACAACTTTATTCACATCGCTTTATTGTATGCACAATACATCAATCATTACTTCGTAGAAATGAACAAGCAAAAGCATGTCAAAATACAGCTATGTAATATATTCATCTTCGCATGATATTTGACGAGTATGAGTGAAATAGGTATACATACGCCTGCGCTCAATGGAAGGTATACACACGCCTGTGCTCAATGGAATTACAACTACAGTAAAATAAATCATTAAAACACCTACTTTCAACTGATCTAAACTGTTCCTATCAAAGCAAATGTTACAAATAACACAAAACGATACATTTTATTTTATACAGAAATCGGATGATTTGTTTAATTGGTGCCCCCAACTGGAAAGAACAGACGAGGTGTAACATCCATTATGCAGTCCGGGAGAGGTCCTATTTTAAGGAACCTGTAAAATATCTGAAATAGTAGACGTCATGCAATTGTTTTGTTCATATTATGCTCTAAAAATGTACAAGAAGTTTAAGTGAGAGGCAGTTTTTCATATAGATTGTAAGATTTTACGACGTGTAATTCCATTCCTTATATTATGTACGTGACAAATATTTGAATTTTTAAAATGACCAGCTTTGTTTATGATTTTCATCCTATTTAAAAACAGCGCGGTAAACATAGATGAAAGTAGTGTATACAAATTTCGGAAATGTTTTCGCATAAGTATTTAATTGAGCACTAAGCCGAAAAGTAAGGGCGCTCGTTTTTGCGAATTTCACATATATTTTTATCCACAAAAGATCGATAAACTTCATGCCTCCATAACCCACAGACGACGTGAGGGCAAAAGTTAATTGAATATTCATATTAATCAGAAAATTGCTTCACCGTTGCGTGCCAGATAAACATTCAATTTTGGGGGACCCACTAAAATACGCGATCACTTTTCGGTCTAGTATTCCTTTAAAATTTGAAATTTATAAAACGCATAAGGCTTTAACGTTATAGCAAAGCATCATGCGAATAATAACACCTCATAAGGCTCTAATGTTATAGAAAGCCTCATGTGAATAATAACACCTCATAAGGCTTTAATGTTATAGAAAAGCCTCATGCGAATAATAACACCTCATAAGGCTTTAATGTTATAGAAAAGCCTCATGCGAATAATAGCACCTATAAGGCTTTAACGTTATAGCAAAGCATCATGCGAATAATAACACCTCATAAGGCTCTAATGTTATAGAAAAGCATCCTCTTATAAGGCTTTAACGTTATAGCAAAGCATCATGAATAATAACACCTCATAAGGCTTTAATGTTATAGCAAAGCCTCATGCGAATAATAACACCTTATAAGGCTTTAACATTATAGCAAAGCATCATGCGAATATCACAAATTGTCGATGTCCATTTTTCTTTTTAAGGAAAAGTTTCTCTTTAAGAAACTTTTTGGTTCCTTATCTTAGGACTGATTAGGCAAACGTTTTAATTTAACATCTAATGCAAAACTAAATTTTGTTTTAAATTAGTAAATACCAATAAGTTTTTTGATCTCCTTTGATTATTTCTTTGATCAGGTAATTCCCGTGAAAAACATGACACTTCACAAACGTTTACAAGCTTTATTGACTAGTATTGTTTAACGTTGATATACTTATACAATGTCAATGATAAGAACAAATTAATATTACATAACATTCAGCTCAACTGCTCAATACGTAAAGATTTTTGCCTCCATACATTTTGTAATTCTCAGGTACAGAAGAACAATTATACAGTTACATCAAACGGAACGTTTAAACAGAATTGTAAATAATACATTGCAGTTTAACAGAATTGTGAATAATACATTGCAGTTTAAGAGACTTGTGAATAATACATTGCAGTTTAACAGAATTGTGAATAATACATTGCAGTTTAACAGACTTGTGAATAACACATTGCAGTTTAACAGACTTGTGAATAATACATTGCAGTTTAACAGACTTGTGAATAATAAATTGCAGTTTCACAGACTTGTGAATAATACATTGCAGTTTCACAGACTTGTGAATAATACACTGCAGTTTAACAGAATTGTAAATAATACATTGCACTTTAACAGAATTGTAAATAACACATTGCAGTTTAACAGACTTGTGAATAATACATTGCAGTTTAACAGAATTGTGAATAACAAATTGCAGTTTAACAGACTTGTGAATAATACATTGCAGTTTAACAGACTTGTGAATAAGACTTGCAGTTTAACAGAATAATACATTGCAGTTTAACAGAATTGTGAGTAATACATTGCAGTTTCAGTTTAACAGACTTGTGAATAATACATTGCAGTGAATAATACATTGCAGTTTAACAGAATTGTGAATAATACATTGCAGTTTAACAGAATTGTGAATAATACATTGCAGTTTAACAGAATTGTGAATAATACATTGCAGTTTAACAGACTTGTGAATAATACATTGCAGTTTAACATGTGAAAGAACAACCAGCTTTTTTTAGATATCACTCATTTGAATAATACAAATAATTAGGCTTTGGCGAGGATTTTAACATGGCAATTCAGCTGAACAAGAACTCAGCAGACTTCTAACAAAGCTGATGACTCATTAAGCCTATTCTATACTTGTTCTTAGGTAGGAAAAGGAAAGACTGATGAATCTAGTTTCTGAAATTATTACAAAGACTATCATCTTTAATTTTACAGACGTAAAGATTAATAAATTCCAAATGGATCAATGTTCGAATCAATTGTTACAAACTTTGGTTAATTTCGGTTTGGTTTACATTTTGTGGTAAAACATTTAAAAGGAAATATGAGAGTCACTCATTAGAAATGTGGATTAAAAAGTACAACAGATAATGTATTACTGCAGTCACGTGACTGCTCTAATGAATTTGTAAATGAATGGATGGGATAAAACGAATTTTATTTCTAGTATTTCTTAATATTTTCATCAGTCTTTCCATTCTACAACCATTGAATAGATTCAAGGTCATAATCAAAACTCAACACATTCTAATTTCAATAACAAATTGATTTTCTTAACTCATAGTATCAAATTTAAGAATTTATTTGTTTCATCGCCTTCGTAATAGACAAACGTATGCATCAATTTCTCAACCACACTTTCCACAGATTCTTTTCTTTGTAAATCGCGTGTAACCAATCAGTACGGAAACATGCCTATTAATAGGAACATATATAACACACGAGAATATTGAAGTCATGCAGCCATATTGTTCAGATGTTGCGATATAATGTCATAGTTTTTAATTTATGTACTTGAAATTTCATTGTGTTGAAAAACATTTGAATTTTCAAAATGGCCGTTTTGCGCCTAAAAGCCTAGCTCTATCGTCTATTTTACCTAATATTTCTAAAACGGCATGGTGAACATATCAAATGGGAGTGAAAAAGTTGTAGCCATGACAGTAAT
>JAIGNY010003204.1:470000-475000 GCA_020152595.1 Chiridota heheva
ATATATATATATATATATATATATATATATATATATATATATATATATATTACAAAAAGTAACACAAATATTTCCTAAAAAAACTAAAAATATTGAAATTTCTAAAATGTGAAATTTCATGAGCGACTATTCTGAGTTTTTCCCTACAACACACTTGGAGCCCAACAACCCTGTACATTTTGGACAATATTGGACTTTTTCATACTTAAAAAGCCTTCGCCTCAAAGTTCCTACCTTTGTTTTCCTACCTTGTAATTTGTACAAACTCTTTCAAATAGGATCTTTTTAGAGTATGCGAGCAACCCCAAATTTCCTTATTGGGGCATCTTCGAAATGGGCCATGCAAAACCGTTTGTTTGCACCCGGCCCATTGTTATGACATAGACTGACATGCCCTTTTGGGCCTCTCCCCATCTTCTTTGTAAAGTTTTAAAAGGGCTTCTTTACAGACTGACAGAGATTTTAAAAAGTGTTCTTCAAAATATTTAAATATTTATGTCCCTTTATTATAACTGATCTTTTTATTGACAGATTGAAAAAAGTAACACAAACATTAAGCAAAATACCGCATATTTTGCTCGCGTGTGCCTTTAATGTGTGTTCTAGAAAAAAACATGCAATGGGACACTTGCCACTTGCCAAGTCTAAATCCTTCCGATTTCAAGACTGATGATCTATGCATTTTCCAATCCAGCAATTGTTGTAGATTTCAAGAAAATCGGTATATTTTACCGAATTTTGGACCACAATATCTTTAATTTTTGAAACTGTAAATTAAAAAAGGAGGGAAAATGGGTTACCAGTGACGTTCGAACCCGTGACAAGTTTAGACATTTTCCAGAGGTGAGGAAGGGTCGACCATATAAAGCTATATTTCTGTGCTACTGACATGCTTTAAAAATACGATGAAAAGTGCGCCTCAGATCCTGCGCCCCCACTTTCAAACATGTTCCGCCGCCTCTGCCGTTCTGCATATCTGCTGTAGCGTAGGTCGCCATTACTCATACTCGCTATATTTTCCATTGCCAGATTGCGTAGTTAATGTAACATGGCGCGGCGTGCTGATTGGACCCAGAAAGTTTTTCAAATCTTTTTACCGGCTGAAAAATCAAATCAAAACTTTGGAATATTTTGCTCTCCAAATGCCTTTTCAATCTATAAGATTATAAAATAATCAGATTTTACAAAAAATCAGTCGGTGGAAAGATTGAAATTTAGAGAGTAGCCCCACAATAACCACCACAAAAACATCGTGAGTGTCAGACGCAAAATAAGCACAGAATGCAACAAAACTTGAGCATTTCTAAATCTTCAAATCAATGAAATGATTTATGTTATCAACCACAAAATGTTGGGTGTGCGCTTATTAGAACAGGGGCGATTAATACGTGGAATACGGTAACGATTAATACGTCGAATACGGTAACGGCAAATGTACATGCGCATGCAAGGTTGACTAGGGAAGCTTTTCGTATTGACATACTGACATACTGACTAATGTCATGAATCAAGAAATGACAAATACACAAACAGCAGATACTAGTAAATCATAATAATTTGCATTCAAACATTGTTAATGCACATTCGTCATTACGTCAAAACGAAGAATCTCTTCTACACATTCGCCACTATGCTCGTAAATATGTCAAGAAAGGGACGATCTGACGATATCAAACAACATTACAACCATTCCGCTATCACACTATGAATTTAACGCATTTAACGTACTTGAGGAAGTAATCAAGTTTTGATTTGTTTTATAAGAATTCTTACGCAATCATGAAAAGGTTGTGCATGGACGAATACATCTTTGTTACATCTCAAACTACCAATCAAAATCGTTATCTATGACTACATGCAGACATCTTAAATAATTACTGAATACACTGCTTGACTGACATTACCGCTGGCGGTTTGAGTTATCTCGTCCTGCCAGTCACATCAGAAACCGTTGAAAAACCCTCTCATGGTTAGGCTATTTATCTTAGGCTAAATATGCGATACTCTTCTTGGCTATGTTGAATTTCAAGTATTTTTATTTCGACAATATAAGACGAATGCATTTTTCTCTCCGACATTCAGCTGACATTTTCAACGAATGTGTCTTTAAGCTTAAAAAAGAAACTGACTTGCTACTAAACAGGTTTATCAAGGGTAATATGGATGGATCGTCAGAGAAACCTTCAATAAAATCCTTCGCCTAAATTCGATTCAATTTTTTTGAAGCACGGTCTCTTTGACATATATTAAAGAAACAGTTTACTGCAGTTACTGGTGCACGAATAACATAATTTCTAATCTTCTGATTTAGTTACAAGGCATTTTTCTATTTTCACGTGTTCCATTCAGTGGCACTACATGTTTGCTATCTTGTTGCATCAAGAAAATATCAAGGGTTAAAGACGTCACAAGTTGTCATGAAATTGATGACGTATAAAATCTACTGTGAGAACGAAACGTCAGATCATATCTGTTAAATATATTTTACTGAAAAGTAATTTAGCTTTTTCATAAGTTTTTATTATTTCGCAAACTGTCTGCAATAGTAGACGGCAGTTACCTAAAATTTCAGAAAACATTTTGAAGATGTGATATATATATATATATATATATATGTATTTATATATCTATATATGTATTTATATATATAAATACATATACATATATGTACACATATATACATATATGTATATATATATATAATATATATTATATATATATATATAATATATATTATATATATATATATATATATCATATATATATATATATATATATATATATATATATATATATATATATATATATATATATATATATATATATATATATATATATATATATATATATATATATATATATATATATATATATATATATATATATATATATATATATATATTTAAATATATATATACATAAATAAATACACATATATATATATATATATATATATATATATATATATATATATATATATATATATATATATATATACATATATATATATATATATATATATATATATATCTATATATATATATATATATATATATATATATATATATATATATATATATATATATATATATATATATATATATATATATATATATATGCATATATATATATATATATATATATGTTATATTTTTCATTTATTACAACAAAGATTAGAAGTGTATGAATTTTTATTATTTATATATATATATATATATAGTATATATGGCAGTTACCTAAAATTTCAGAAAATATTTTGAAGATGTGATATATATATATATCTATATGTATTTATATATCTATATATGTATTTATATATATAAATACATATACATATATGTACACATATATACATATATGTATATATACATATATATATATATTATATATATATATATATAATATATATTATATATATATATATGTAATATATATATCATATATATATATATATATATATATATATATATATATATATATATATATATATATATATATATATATATATATATATATATATATATATATATATATATATATATATATATATATATATATATATATATATATATATATATATATATATATATATATATATATATATATATATATATATATATATATATATATATATATATATATATATATATATATATATATATATATATATATATATATATATATATATATATATATATATATATATATATATATATATATATATATATATATATATATATATGTTACTATTTTCCATTTATTACAACAAAGATAAGAAGTGTATGAACCTTTAATTTATATTAATTTATATTTAAAGGTATCCATTTTCTGCCAAATAAAAATAAATAATTTCAATTTTTCTCCAACATATAGAAATTGGACTGTTAGATTTCAAAAATGGTCTGGATGATTTGTGAGAATAATTATGAAGACTAAATTAGGACAAATCTTATGATCCAGAGAATTTCGTGAGTTTCCATATTGATGATTTAGAATTGTAAACTGTGAAAGGAATAGTGCAGGGGTCAAGCATGTCCATCTTATATGAAGAGGACTTCAAAAGAAACAAAATGGTGAAGAAAGCATTTAAAAATCTAATTCTGTTAATGAGATATCCAATGTTTAAAGCTCTGTCATATCTGTGTAGAAATGGCTGGTGTAGTAAGTCTACTAAGCGTCTTCGTCCTCACATTCTTAACAATTAATAATGTATTTAAAAAAAAGTTGATTAAAATTGTGTTCACTATTTAAATCACTTTCCCTCGAGCTCTCTTCAGGTGGTTTATTCAAACTTCCCTTCCTAGATTCAGTTTTACTACTGTTTTGACATATCCTATGGTTTTTCGAAAGACAAAGTATAATGATAGAATGCATATAAACTTTAAAGAATCTGAGGCTATGACATCACAAGTAGTCTGATTTCAGTCGCTTTCACACAAATGATACCCAATTAAAAACTGAGATATTCTCCTTAACGGAATAAGATTTTTGAATGCTCCTCCCATTTGTTTGCTTGCTTTTTTCTTTTTTCCGGGCATGTCGAATCCACTAGGGCAACGGGGACAAAGTGCCCGTTTACAGAGACCAGAACTAAAAGGATTTGTGGTTCCGATGCTTTTTTAATAAGCTGATTGATTTGCAAAATTTGTATTAACTGTCATGTAATTGTATATTATTAAAATATTTGTTTTATATTTATTCATAAGCCACATCCACCATGCAGATCAATAAAATTGTTGACAACATTAGCTTTTGCACAATAATTAACATCATCAAAGCAAGTATGATGATCAAAGGATTGCTCATTCATCCTATTTCAAGAATTTGTCAGCAAGCCCCACCTACTCATTAGCATTCATAACATCACTACCACAACATTAGAATATACGTACAGACCATGACCCATCTGTGTACCACATATAACATAAATCTTATATATCATTTATGGTGTTTTACATCTTTTAGCACTTTCACGTTAAGCTACACCCACCATGCATATT
>JAIGNY010003204.1:480000-549061 GCA_020152595.1 Chiridota heheva
ATTATGGTCACTGCACATGTCTAGATCTTCCAATAAGGAGATCTCCCGATCGGGGGCGTGGACCAGACTGATTTACCTGGGAGATCTCCCGATCGGGAGCGTGGACCAGACTGATTTACCTGGGAGATCTCCCGATCGGGGGCGTGGACCAGACTGATTTACCTGGGAGATCTCCCGATCGGGGGCGTGGACCAGACTGATTTTTACCAATGGACCAGACTGATTTACCTGGGAGATTTCCGATCGGGGGCGTGGACCAAACTGATTTAATTGGGAGATCTCCCAATCGGGGGCGTGGACCAGACTGATTTACCTGGGAGATCTTCCCGATCGGGGGCGTGGACCAGACTGATTTACCTGGGAGATCTCCCGATCGGGGGCGTGGACCAGACTGATTTACCTGGGAGATCTCCTGATCGGGGCGTGGACCAGACTGATTTACCTGTATTGCTCATATAACCAGTAAATAGATGTAGGAATCATAGTACGAATAGAAGAAACATAAAATCACGGAATATAACACCAAACATGTTTTTGTGCTAGAAAAGCAAAAACAGGGGTATTCATTCCATTAGTTATCAACTCCATTACGTGTCCTACTTGACATTTCAATTCGGCTGTCTGTCTGTCTGCATCTGCAGACAAAAAAAAACCTGGCAACCAAATAAGTCTTTGGAAAATGATGTCTTTATGATTTTTATAAACATGTAGTGTGCATAGACAATTTTACTTTGTGAAAGTTCAACACTTCTGTATTTTGTTTGCTAAAGAAGAGTACCACTCGTAAAACCAGATGCCACCATTCAAGACGTTCAAGGCTTCTTATCTTGACTTACAGAACACTATTCTTTGCATAAAATCTTCCTATCGATGTAGTGAATGTTTAAAAGTCTTCGCATTTTTTTTTGGTAATATTTAAAAAAGAAAGGAACCGTTTCTTCGTTAATCATTCTCTACAGTTTAAAAATAAAAAGCATTTTAATTGATATAAAACTTTGAATTGAAAAAGAGTATAGAATAAAGTTTGAATTAAAAAAAGACTGACCAATTATATTTTTTATCTGAAAAACGACGATGGTCGATTGGAATGTTAATAATATCTACTAAAATATAATGTTTGCTGCTATGAATGATGTTTTAATAGATAATGTATTATGCGTCCCATACACTTTTGCTGTGCAGATGACTTTTAAATGTTTGTAGGCATTGGGAATTATTTAGAATGTGATTATGTTTTTAATATGATACAAAACTCTACAATTCGAAAAAATGGGAGCATAAATGACTATATTTGGTAAATAAAAATTTTGTTTTTGGTTTGGAGATTTCTACTGTAACACTTGAACTTGTAATAATCAAATATTTTTGTATAGGTGGATTATAAATAGATGTTGCATTATACCGAATAGGTGGATCATAAATAGATGTTGTAAGTGGATCATAAATTGATGTTACATTATACCGAATAGGTGGATCACAAATAAATGTTGCATTATACCGAATAGGTGGATCATAAATAAAAGTTACATTATACCAAATAGGTGGATCATTAATAAATGTTAGATTATACCGAATAGGTGGATTATGAATAGATGTTACATTATACCGAATAGGTGGATCATTAACAAATATTACATTTTACCGAATAGGTGTATCATAAATAAATGTTAGATTATACCAAGTAGGTGGATCATTAATAGATGTTACATTATACCAAATAGGTGGATCATTAATAGATGTTACATTATACCAAATAGGTGGATCATAGATAATTGTTGCATTATACCGAATAGGTGGATCATTAACAGATATTACATCATACCGAATAGGTGGATCATAAATAGATGTTGCATTATACCGAATAGGTAGATCATAAATAAATGTTGCATTATACCGAATAGGTGGATCATAAATAGATGTTACATTATACCGAATAGGTGGATCATAAATAGATGTTACATTATACCAAATAGGTGGAACTTAAATAGATGTTACATTATACCAAATAGGTGGATCATAAATAGATGTTACATTATATTGAATAGGTGGATCATAAATAGATGTTAGATTATACAAAATAGGTGGATCATTAATAGATGTTACATTATACTAATAGGTGGATCATTTTTAGATGTTAAATTATACCGTATAGGTGGATCATAAATAAATGTTAGATTATACCAAATAGGTGGATCATTAATAGATGTTGCATTATACCTCATAGGTGGATCATTAATAGATGTTACATTATACCTAATAGGTGAATTATTAATAGATGTTACATTATACCAAATAGGTGGATCATTAATAGATATTACATTACACCGAATAGGTGGATAATTAATAGATGTTGCATTATACCGAATAGGTGGATCATAAATAGATGTTACATTATACCGAATAGGTGTATCATAAATAAATTTTAGATTATATACCAAATAGGTGGATCATGAATAGATGTTACATTATACCGAATAGGTTGATCATTAACAAATATTACATTATACCAAATAGGTGGATCATAAATAAATGTTAGATTATACCGAATAGGTGGATCATAAATAGATGTTGCATTATACCGAATAGGTGGATCATTAACAAATATTACATTATACCGAATAGGTGCATCATAAATAAATGTTACAGTAGATTAAACCAAATAGGTGGATCATTAATAGATGTTACATTATACTAAATTGGTGGATCATTAATAGATGTTACCATATACCGAATAGGTGGATCATAAATAGATCTTAGATTATACCAAATAGGTGGATCATTAATAGATGTTACATTATACCAAATAGGTGGATCTTTAATAGATGTTACATTATACCGAATAGGTGGATCATAAATAGATGTTGCATTATACCGGGTAGGTTGATCATTAACAGATGTTGCATTATACCTAATAGGTGGATCATTAATAGATGTTACATTATACCTAATAGGTGAATTATTAATAGATGTTACATTATACCAAATAGGTGGATCATTAATAGATATTACATTACACCGAATAGGTGGATAATTAATAGATGTTGCATTATACCGAATAGGTGGATCATAAATAGATGTTACATTATACCGAATAGGTGTATCATAAATAAATTTTAGATTATATACCAAATAGGTGGATCATGAATAGATGTTACATTATACCGAATAGGTTGATCATTAACAAATATTACATTATACCAAATAGGTGGATCATAAATAAATGTTAGATTATACCGAATAGGTGGATCATAAATAGATGTTGCATTATACCGAATAGGTGGATCATTAACAAATATTACATTATACCGAATAGGTGCATCATAAATAAATGTTACAGTAGATTAAACCAAATAGGTGGATCATTAATAGATGTTACATTATACTAAATTGGTGGATCATTAATAGATGTTACCATATACCGAATAGGTGGATCATAAATAGATTAGATTATACCAAATAGGTGGATCATTAATAGATGTTACATTATACCAAATAGGTGGATCTTTAATAGATGTTACATTATACCGAATAGGTGGATCATAAATAGATGTTGCATTATACCGGGTAGGTTGATCATTAACAGATGTTGCATTATGCCTAATAGGTGGATCATTAATAGATGTTACATTATACCTAATAGGTGGATCATTAATAGGTGTTGCATTATATCTAATAGGTGGATCCTAAATATATGTTACATTATACCAAATAGGTGGATCATTAATAGATGTTGCATTATACCTAATAGGTGGATCATAAATAGATGTTGCATTATACCGCATCTGAACAATTAGCGTTGTTCATAGACATTTAGGGCTTTATATCGGAGAACAAAAACTGGTTGAAGCTCTTCAATGATCTTTTGTTTAAGATTCCCGAAAAGTAAGGAATAGCCAGAGATTCCCTAAATTGAAGATTTCTCCTGGACTGTTTGCCTGTTACAAAAAAATCCATCCAAGCCATTAAGCTCATTGAGCCAGTGCTTATCCGCGGTTTTCAGGGCGCAAGCGGATGAGAGTACATGACTCCCCCTAAAAGGGACGCCAGTCCATCGCAGATTAACTCCCCAGTAGTGCTTGTACTCATTCTACAGCTGGGTGGACTGAAGCAAGTATAGAAGAGTGTCTTGTTCACAAAACGAAACAAAACAAAGCAAAACGAAACGAAACGAAACGAAACGAAACGAAACAAACGAAAGCGAAACGAAGGAAGCGAAGTGAAGCAAAACGAAACGAAACGAAACAAAACAACACAAAGCGAAGCAAAACAAAACAAAACAAAACAAAGACAAAAAAAAAAACAAAGAAAAACAAACAAAGCAAAGCAAAACAAAGCAAAACAAAACAAAGCAAAGCAAAGCAAAACAAACTAAAACAAAGCAAAACAAAACAAGCACAAAACAAAACTAAACAAAACAAAGCAAAACATAGCAAAACAAAAGAAAACAAAAGAAAGCAAAGCAAAACAAAACAAACCTAAAAAACAAAAGAAAACAAAGCAAAGCAAAGCAAAACAAAACAAAACAGGGCAAAGCAAAGCAAAGCAAAACAAAACAAAACAAAGAAAGAAAAAAAAAACAAGACAAAAGCAAAAAAACAAAACAAGCAAAGCAAAGCAAAGCAAAGCACAGCAAAACAAAACTAAACAAAACAAAGCAAAACATAGCAAAACAAAAGAAAACAAAAGCAAAGCAAAGCAAAGCAAAGCAAAACAAAACAAGCAAAGCAAAGCAAAGCAAAGCACAGCAAAACAAAACTAAACAAAACAAAGCAAAACATAGCAAAACAAAAGAAAGCAAAGCAAAACAAAACAAACCTAAACAAAACAAAACAAAACAAAACAAAACAATTAAAAAAATAAAATAAAAAAAAGCAAAGCAAAACAAAACGAAACGAAACAAAGCAAAACAAAACAAAACGAGGCAAAGCAAAGCAAAGCAAAACTAAACAAAGCAAAACAAAACAAAACGAAACGAAACGAAACGAAACGAAACGAAACAAAACAAAACAAAACAAAACAGAGCAAAACAAAACAAAACAAAACAAAGCAAAGCAAAGCAAAGCAAAACAAAACAAAACATATCAAAGAAAAGCAAAGCAAAGCAAAGCAAAACAAAGCAAAACTGAACTGTACAGAACAGAACAGAACAGAACAGAACAGAACAGAACTATACAAAAATAGAAAAAAGCAAAGCAAAAAACAAAAAACAAAGCAAAGCAAAGCAAAACAAACTAAAACAAAGCAAAACAAAACAAAACCAAACAAAACAAAGCAAAACATAGCAAAACAAAAGAAAACAAAAGAAAGCAAAGCAAAACAAAACAAACCTAAAAAACAAAAGAAAACAAAGCAAAGCAAAGCAAAACAAAACAAAACAAAACAAAACAAAACAATTAAAAAAAAAAAAAGCAAAGCAAAACAAAACAAAGCAAAACAAAACGAAACGAAACAAAGCAAAACAAAACAAAACGAGGCAAAGCAAAGCAAAGCAAAGCAAAGCAAAACTAAACAAAGCAAAACAAAACAAAACAAAACGAAACGAAACGAAACAAAACAAAACAAAACAAACAAACAAAGCAAAACAAAACAAAACAAAACAAAACAAAACAAAGCAAAGCAAAACCAAATAATACAAAGCAAAACAAAACAAAAACCAAGACAAAACAAAGCAAAGCAAAGCAAAGCAAAGCAAAACAAAACAAAACATATCAAAGAAAAGCAAAGCAAAGCAAAGCAAAGCAAAACAAAGCAAAACTGAACTGTACAGAACAGAACAGAACAGAACAGAACAGAACAGAACTATACAAAAATAGAAAAAAGCAAAGCAAAAAACAAAGCAAAGCAAAACAAAACGAAACAAAAACAAAGCAAAACAAAACAAAGCAAAGCAAAATTAAACAAAGCAAAACAAAACAAACCTAAGCAATACAAAGCAAAACAAAGCAAAGCAAAGCAAAACAAAACAAACCTAAGCAATACAAAACAAAACAAAACAAAGCAAAACAAAACCAAACAAGGCAAAACAAAACAAAAGCTGAACAAAGCAAAACCAAATCCTTCAAACAGTAATTTGTAAATGCGTTTGATGCATTTCCGCTATTTTCTGCATTATCAATACATTTCTTTACCGATTTAGCTAGTTATACCTCTACATTGCTGAGAAATTGATCTAGGAAAGTTTAATTGAATTTATATCTAACTTATCCACCTGCTGTTCTTTCATATTTCGTCAGCGTGAATGCTCTTTTTCGGTGGCGTCAAGATTTCTGCGGATTCTTTTTTTCTACAATTAAGATTATTGAACTTTGATTACGGATATTTTCTGACTCTTATCACTAAGCGAAAATTAATCTGTGTAAATGAAATGGATGAATTTCACAAAAGTTTCTTTTCCACTCAGCGACATACATTAGGCTATCAGTGTCACATAAGTAGAGAACCTTATATTGTAGCCTACCTTAATTTTTGTGACATGAACCTCTTAATAAGATATTGTTTCACGAATATAGACAAGGAAAGCTCAAGTACCGATTGTAACACACATTTTGATTGAACTTAATATGTACCAAACGTACATGTAACATACAGTCCGGTTCACGCTCCCGATCGGGAGATCTCCCAATCGGGAGATCTCCCAATCGGGAGATCTCCCAATCGGGAGATCTCCCGATCGGGAGATCTCCCAATCGGGAGATCTCCCAATCGGGAGATCTCCCAATCGGGAGATTTCTTGTCCTTATAACCCACAATCCATCTTTCCAAATTCAAATCTCTCTACAGAAATACACAACAGTAAAACAGCTTTAAGTCAAAGGTAAGAAAATGCATGCGAAATATTCAAATTTTATTGGTGTAACAGAACGATAAAATTCTTTTTCCATTTCTACCAGTGCAAATTTGACTTTCCCCAGGAAATTTTAACGTAATCATTAAATATTATTTTCAATATTTTTTGAAGAGCAGATTTTAACATTTTAATCAGCAGCAAAAGCTCAAATCATTTATAAATAATAATTTCAATATCATTTAGTCCGGGAGCAGCCTGAAAAATTGGTTACTTTAAAATACCCAAAAAATTGGGTACTTTTATGTATTACGTCATCGCATGAGCCTACACATTTGACTAGCCCACACTAAACGTATGGGTTTTTTTATTTTCCGCTTCGGATTTTCCAAAATTTCACTGGTTATCCTGAAATTTTGGAGACGGATAGTAAATAGATATTTAAAACTTTCTGCTGCTGCTTTTTGAATTTCATTGTCACCTTTTTGAGAAAATCAACAAAACAGATTGCTTAAAATGTTTTATTGATTTTCTCAAAAATGCGACGATGAAATTAAAAAGCAGTGGAAAAAAGTTTGGAATATCTATTCACTATTGTGAAATTTTTGACAATCTGGAGCGGAAGATGAGAGACCCAATACGTTTACTGTGGGCTAGGCAAATGTGTAGGCTCATGCAATGACGTAATACATAAAAGTACCCATTTTGGGGGGTGTTTCAAAGTGTCCAGTTTTTCAGGCTGCTCCCGGACTGTCATTTCCAAAGTATACAACTTTAGAATTACCGAATTTGACAAGTAAAAACAAATTAACGGCTGCATATATTATTAGCAACAATTTCAATTATGGTTACTGCGCATGTCTCGATCTCCCGATCGGGAACTCTCCGTTATTATGTTATGTTATACACAGTTGTCCTGTAAATGGAAGTTAAAATTTCCTTGAATAAAAAATGTATAATTACAAATAATTGATTAATGCTTAAATCATTTTCTGATCGACGATGGAGGATGAATTGTGTTTGCTGAAATAATTGCATTGCTTTCGGTGATAAACAATCAGAGAATCCTTTATAGATTCTCTTTCTATCTAAATCATGGATCAATTCTTACCATTGATCAATCAGTGCCTTGTGTGGTTAGGCACTGACCTCTAAGCAACCCACGCTTTTCATGGTTTTACATATGTTTTTACAATTATTTCACATATTCTTTATGCAATGTTCAACAGTGCTTTCAAACATGAAAGTGGCAAGAAATGACCAAACGTGACCACTTTACATCATATTGAGAGTACAGGCACCACAGACCTGTCAACCTAAAAAATGAAGATTTGACCTGTGAGATGATACTGGAAACCTTGAGTCTCACGGTGAAACCGTGAGAGTTGACATGCAAGATGCAGCTTGTGTGATTTACCACATGGTATTTTCTTTGGTAAATCTTTTTTTTCTTTCATTTTTATCATAATACTTTGAATTGGTGCAGAAAACTCCACCATATATGTGTCCTAACCATACCCCAATTTCAAGTCATAGCAGGACTACACTTGTCCATTGTTTTCAATGACTTAAAAAGAATAAAGTGTTTTAGCTTTGGTCATACATCCCCAACATACAAATTGTTATGCGTCTATAGACGTATACTATTACAGCGTAAAGATCTCAAAATAAATGTATTATCTAGCTTATCGTCATGAAGAACTTTTGAAACATTTATCTAAACTAAAATTATTTTCACACAATATGCACGGAAAAAAGGAGAAATAAATCTTCGGGGAAATCAAGGCATAATTTTTTTGTAAAAATTCCTCTAAATATTTGAAATACAATTACCATTACAAGTATGAGATTCGATATATGATCAGTAAGGAAAACACGTTGCATTTGCAATTATCTCCAAGTATGGGGAAACGTCTTGATTGTACTACTTTAAACGGGGTTTTACTATTTGCCTTTGAAGTGTTGGTGGAAATTTTTTGATCAAAAGTTACAAATTTTGTTTCTATGGGATTTGTAGTGTAATAATAATCACGATTTAAGTTAAGGCAATGATTGTTTAGAAGGTGCAGTGAATCAGTGGTTCAAGATTCTCCGAAAGGTAACGGGTTCGATTCCCGCCGCGGGCCCTGCATGGTGTCCTTGACAAAGACATTTTACACTACTTTCCCCAGTCCAGTCAGCTGTAAAATGAGTACCAGCATTGCTGGAGACTTAACGTGCGATAGACTGGCGTCCACCCAATTGCGCCATGGAAACCGGGAAAAGCATCGGTCTACACTAATGGCACTAATGACTCGGATGGATTTAGCTTTAATGATCGTTACAGTTTACCTTGGTTAAGATCTCAAGAGATTTGAGAGAACGACAATTTGGTTGTCTGGAAAAAGAAAATCTTTTATCAAAAACACATTTTTCACAGTACTGAAATAATAAAGAAGCATTTCACTATGATATATTTATGTTTAACTGAACCAATGACCGATTTATAACTAGGCCTACGCCTGTTTTATTTGTCTTTATTTTTTTTGTACTTTCACTGGATCTGATATGATAATTTTTGAGATCACATATAGATATGGCAACAACAGTAATTAATTTCTAACGCTTTTCAGGAAATATAATCATACAGATTATAACTGGCCGCGGTGTATCGTTCATTCACTGGCCCGCGGTGTATAATTCACTGGCACGCGATCAGAACTTATTTCTGGGGGGATCAGGGGGCTGGGACCCCCTTCATAACAATTGACCTGACTTTGGGAGCTCAGCCCCATGGTGTATAATTCACTGGCCCGTGGATAATTCAATTAACCCCTCACTCCCCTCTTCTTATAATTCAAAATGATGAAATCTCTATGAAATCAATTGACTCAGTGAGGGTGGATGACTTTGGGAGTTCGAAAATGATGGACATCCGTTAGGACAGAAAGTAGCAACATATAGGCCTAAAAGTTTCTTCAAAACAAAGACTTTAAACAACGTAGCCTAGTAGCCTAGGGCATAAGTGAAAACGTTATCATTGTTTGGGAAGATAAAGCAAATGTTGCTCGGGCATATTGTGCTTTGGCTCTCTCTTTGTGAGCCCCCTTGTTAATTTGTTTAAAAATCAGCCCTGCCCACTGTCTATTCACAGCCCGTCGTGCATAGGCCTATATAACGATGATCCACGATGATCTATTCCAACTCAATGGTCAGAGGCAGCTATATCGCTGACCGCACGTGTACCGGTACCGCGCCGTAGTGTATCTGTAGAAAACAGCTATATTGCTGACCGTACGTGTACCGGTACCGCGCCGTAGTGTAACTGTAGAAAACTATTAAAGCGGCTGACTAAATTCTAACACAATGAGAAGATTAATTAACACAGAGATTCGCCCATTTGGGAGATAATAATTTTCTCCCAAAAGGGAGAAGAGACCGGACTGGTTAGAATTTGAAGAGAAAACAATTAGGGATGTTATTATCGGTACACCTTAAGCAAAAGAAAAACAGCTGTTTATATAGGGTGTGATAATTAAGTTTAAAGTTAACACGATATCTATTGCAGTGTCCTTGGTTAAAACGTACCTCAAGAGATTGACAATAAGGACAATATGACCTTGTTGTACTCTGACAAATACGAGGGAGAAGAATGTTACTTTCATACTTTTCAGAGTACAAAAGAAATATATAAAGAAACGGTTATTATGTCATATATGATGTTCGTCCATCGACAGCGATGATGACCAAGGTTACACACGAGTCTGTGGTAGGGTGCGGAAGAGACAAAATTGTGCACGGAAATCTCTTCCACATGTGGGGCAAGCATGGGTGGGTCCAGTAAAGGATGTAACAGCAGCCAATGCTTGCGAGAAGCATGCTTCCCTTGCTCCTCAAGTAATATGTGTTGCTTGGTAGTATGAGCTGCACTCCTCAGCTTGCTACGCAGGTGATGCGATCATGGGCATGCATATATATGTTATAAATAGACCAGTGACCGATTTATAGTTGGTTAAGTTTGATTCTACTTTGTTTTGTTCTCTGTGCTCTCTCTATATGTGTACCATATGATAATTTTCGAGGTCACAAATAATTCGAACACTGCACTAGTACTGATTTCCCTATGCAAATTGGAAATATTATCTTTCACTTCACATGCTCAAATAATTTGTTGTTTAAAACAAATGAATTTACTTTATTCATTTTTCGTTTTTAATCATAGCAAAAACACAGATACACATTCATAGACAAATTCTCTAAAGTAAATATTGACAGCATCATTTTCGTATAATACATTCAAATACAAATTGATCAATTCGATGGATTATCAATAAAATAACATAAATTCCATAAGAAATAAAATTCACAAAAACATCTTCAGGTCCGATTTATTTGTCTTTCCACTTTCCTAGATTAAAATGTTTAAAAAGTAACAAAAGTCTTGGAAGGAATAAGCTAACTGATTGCTTTAGAAATAATGAAGTTCATCGTTACCAAAGCGACAATGATCTGACAAGAATTAAACATATAGTAAGAAAAATAAAACCACTAGGCTCTCCTTCAAAACTCACCCTGAATAAAAAGCATCCACCCCCTCCCCCCTCCATAATCTACAACCATTAGACAACGCACAAGGAAAAATATGCTTCAGATTGTTAAAATATATTGCATTGCCTTTAAACATTAATCATTTATCTAAAGCTTAACAGTGTCATTAACTTCTCAAATATCAGAGATACTCATTAAAACGAAAAATATCAATACCATTTTGCTTACACTTTCTGAGCACAACTATCGAAAAGCACATTGACTTTTTTCAGTCCAATTAGAATCTGAAATGCTGTAATGCAATTGTACTTTTGTTACTTGACAGTGTATCTTCACTGCTGACTTTATGCTATCTCTGCGGTTAAATGCTATGTATGATTGGGAAACAGGCACATGTTCCTTTCTTTACAATTATCATGTAAAAGCAGTAATAACCGATATGAAATGATAGAGTAATCTTCCCACGCTAATTTCCGTTGTTTGGTTTGGTTTGTTGATGTTTGACGGCACTGCGACAGTCAGAATCAAATGTGCCAAGAGGGTGTTAAAAAATTATGGTGTAAGAGTTAGGACGGAGAGAAATGGGAAAGGGGGAGGGCATATGAAGGAGAGGGAAAATATAATGTTCTGGGCATGACTTAGGAAAGCTGAAACTGAATAGGGAAAACTTTGACATAGAACGACATTGATATTCCTTGTGCATTAACAATTAATTTAAATCAATATAAATAGTATAAATCTCACATATTCTGATTTGAGATACTAAGTTCTAGCCACACCTTGTTTTAAACATATGATCAATTTGCGTTACACCATGCAAAGTACAAAAGATAATTGTAATATTGATACATTTCTATAGTATGCAACTATCCGACGAAATGAGCTGGTTGGTTGGGTCATACTTACAATCAAGATTCTCTATGTAAATATGTGATGTTTGTCTTGTCTTTATTGGCCTCTTTATAAAGGTGATTAGAAAATATAAAATAGAATCATTTAAAAGTAATTGAGTTTTCTCCAATAAAGACATAAGGATTATAATGTATTTCTTTATCAATTTTATTTTCTAAAAGTTTTCATTGCAAAAATATGTGACACCAAGTTTTAACAGCATGTTTTGATAATTTTATGTCTACAAAAATGTCCTTGACCCTTACGAAAGGAAAACAATTTTTCATAAACTTGAGACTTCAGATAAATCATAAAGAAATACTAAGTATTCCAACATCATGTTAGGCTGGTGACGTAATGTCCTGCATAATAAATGGCGGCTCCTATAATAGTAGCTTTCGTTAAAGTTTTTATTAATTACAAAAAAATGTTAGTTTGATTTGGGAGGCATGAGACCTGGTCAAAAATATATATATATATATATATATATTTCTATCATATGAACTAAGGATTATGTCAGACTTGATGTCTCCCTGATGTTTAAAGGACAAGTGCAAGCTACGTATTTCATCATGCTAGTGAAGGAACTATAATTATGTTCAGATTGCCAGTTACTGTTCATCAAAGTTCACAATATTAAAAAAATGTGTGATAGGTTGACGAAAGACCATACATGTTATTTTTTCTCTCTCGAATGCAGCCCCTATATACTTATTCAAAAAGTCGTTTCTATAAACATATTACTAGGGTTATGGTCAACTTCTTCCCAACATCATTGTGTACAGTTAAAACCTTATAATGAAAATCAAGCATCATCGACTGATGAAACACCCCTTGCGTTCGTCTGTTTTAAGTCTGTGGAATTTCACTTACAGCATGAAGGGTAAATTAACACTTCCATTGCATGTTTCAAACTACACCATTTTATGTCTGTCTGCATGGTAACAGCTGGCTCTACGTTGTTACCCTACACCATTTGATGTCTGTCTGCATGGTAACAGCTGGCTCTACGTTGTTACCCTACACCATTTTATGTCTGTCTGCATGGTAACAGCTGGCTCTACGTTGTTACCGTTGTTACCTACACCATTTTATGTCTGTCTGCATGGTAACAGCTGGCTCTACGTTGTTACCCTACACCATTTGATGTCTGTCTGCATGGTAACAGCTGGCTCTACGTTGTTACCCTACACCATTTATGTCTGTCTGCATGGTAACAGCTGGCTCTACGTTGTTACCCTACACCATTTGATGTCTGTCTGCATGGTAACAGCTGGCTCTACGTTGTTACCCTACACCATTTGATGTCTGTCTGCATGGTAACAGCTGGCTCTACGTTGTTACGTTGTTACCCTACACCATTGTATGTCTGTCTGCATGGTAACAGCTGGCTCTACGTTGTTACCCTACACCATTGTATGTCTGTCTGCATGGTAACAGCTGGCTCTACGTTGTTACCCTACACCATTTGATGTCTGTCTGCATGGCAACAGCTGGCTCTACGTTGTTACCCTACACCATTGTATGTCTTGTTACAACAGCTGGCTCACGTTGTTACCCTTTGATGTCTGTCTGCATGGTAACAGCTGGCTCTAACAGCTGTCTGCATGGTAACAGCTGTTACGTTGTTACCCTACACCATTTGATGTCTGTCTGCATGGTAACAGCTGGCTCTACGTTGTTACCCTACACCATTGTATGTCTGTCTGCATGGTAACAGCTGGCTCTACGTTGTTACCCTACACCATTGTATGTCTGTCTGCATGGTAACAGCTGGCTCTACGTTGTTACCCTACACCATTTGATGTCTGTCTGCATGGTAACAGCTGGCTCTACGTTGTTACCCTACACCATTTGATGTCTGTCTGCATGGTAACAGCTGGCTCTACGTTGTTACCCTACACCATTTGATGTCTGTCTGCATGGTAACAGCTGGCTCTACGTTGTTACCCTACACCATTGTATGTCTGTCTGCATGGTAACAGCTGGCTCTACGTTGTTACCCTACACCATTGTATGTCTGTCTGCATGGTAACAGCTGGCTCTACGTTGTTACCCTACACCATTTGATGTCTGTCTGCATGGTAACAGCTGGCTCTACGTTGTTACCCTACACCATTGTATGTCTGTCTGCATGGTAACAGCTGGCTCTACGTTGTTACCCTACACCATTGTATGTCTGTCTGCATGGTAACAGCTGGCTCTACGTTGTTACCCTACACCATTTGATGTCTGTCTGCATGGTAACAGCTGGCTCTACGTTGTTACCCTACACCATTGTATGTCTGTCTGCATGGTAACAGCTGGCTCTACGTTGTTACCCTACACCATTTGATGTCTGTCTGCATGGTAACAGCTGGCTCTACGTTGTTACCCTACACCATTTGATGTCTGTCTGCATGGTAACAGCTGGCTCTACGTTGTTACCCTACACCATTTGATGTCTGTCTGCATGGTAACAGCTGGCTCTACGTTGTTACCCTACACCATTTGATGTCTGTCTGCATGGTAACAGCTGGCTCTACGTTGTTACCCTACACCATTGTATGTCTGTCTGCATGGTAACAGCTGGCTCTACGTTGTTACCCTACACCATTGTATGTCTGTCTGCATGGTAACAGCTGGCTCTACGTTGTTACCCTACACCATTTGATGTCTGTCTGCATGGCAACAGCTGGCTCTACGTTGTTACCCTACACCATTTGATGTCTGTCTGCATGGTAACAGCTGGCTCTACGTTGTTACCCTACACCATTGTATGTCTGTCTGCATGGTAACAGCTGGCTCTACGTTGTTACCCTACACCATTGTATGTCTGTCTGCATGGTAACAGCTGGCTCTACGTTGTTACCCTACACCATTTGATGTCTGTCTGCATGGTAACAGCTGGCTCTACGTTGTTACCCTACACCATTGTATGTCTGTCTGCATGGTAACAGCTGGCTCTACGTTGTTACCCTACACCATTTGATGTCTGTCTGCATGGTAACAGCTGGCTCTACGTTGTTACCCTACACCATTGTATGTCTGTCTGCATGGTAACAGCTGGCTCTACGTTGTTACCCTACACCATTGTATGTCTGTCTGCATGGTAACAGCTGGCTCTACGTTGTTACCCTACACCATTGTATGTCTGTCTGCATGGTAACAGCTGGCTCTACGTTGTTACCCTACACCATTTGATGTCTGTCTGCATGGTAACAGCTGGCTCTACGTTGTTACCCTACACCATTGTATGTCTGTCTGCATGGTAACAGCTGGCTCTACGTTGTTACCCTACACCATTGTATGTCTGTCTGCATGGTAACAGCTGGCTCTACGTTGTTACCCTACACCATTTGATGTCTGTCTGCATGTAAACAGCTGGCTCTACGTTGTTACCCTACACCATTTGATGTCTGTCTGCATGGTAACAGCTGGCTCTACGTTGTTACCCTACACCATTTGATGTCTGTCTGCATGTAAACAGCTGGCTCTACGTTGTTACCCTACACCATTTGATGTCTGTGTGCATGGTAACAGCTGGCTCTACGTTGTTACCCTACACCATTTGATGTCTGTCTGCATGGTAACAGCTGGCTCTACGTTGTTACCCTACACCATTGTATGTCTGTCTGCATGGCAACAGCTGGCTCTACGTTGTTACCCTACACCATTGTATGTCTGTCTGCATGGCAACAGCTGGCTCTACGTTGTTACCCTACACCATTTGATGTCTGTCTGCATGGCAACAGCTGGCTCTACGTTGTTACCCTACACCATTTGATGTCTGTCTGCATGGCAACAGCTGGCTCTACGTTGTTACCCTACACCATTGTATGTCTGTCTGCATGGTAACAGCTGGCTCTACGTTGTTACCCTACACCATTTGATGTCTGTCTGCATGGTAACAGCTGGCTCTACGTTGTTACCCTACACCATTGTATGTCTGTCTGCATGGCAACAGCTGGCTCTACGTTGTTACCCTACACCATTGTATGTCTGTCTGCATGGCAACAGCTGGCTCTACGTTGTTACCCTACACCATTTGATGTCTGTCTGCATGGCAACAGCTGGCTCTACGTTGTTACCCTACACCATTTGATGTCTGTCTGCATGGTAACAGCTGGCTCTACGTTGTTACCCTACACCATTTGATGTCTGTCTGCATGGTAACAGCTGGCTCTACGTTGTTACCCTACACCATTGTATGTCTGTCTGCATGGTAACAGCTGGCTCTACGTTGTTACCCTACACCATTGTATGTCTGTCTGCATGGTAACAGCTGGCTCTACGTTGTTACCCTACACCATTGTATGTCTGTGTGCATGGCAACAGCTGGCTCTACGTTGTTACCCTACACCATTGTATGTCTGTCTGCATGGCAACAGCTGGCTCTACGTTGTTACCCTACACCATTGTATGTCTGTGTGCATGGCAACAGCTAACTCTACGTTGTTACCAACTCTGAAATTAAACAATAATGATCATGCAAACTCACTGGCCATATTTCTTCAAAGGACTGTTTTCTCCCCACTCCCCCATGGCAACACCCTGGCTTCAAAATAATCACATATTGTAGAATCCGACAAACACATTTCGAGATTGAGCCCCATATTGTACAAACATACTAGGTTTGCCACTGGCATATCGCGCACTCTCGAAGGTCATTTGTCTCTACAGCTAACACTTTTATAACTTGAGGTAAATTCTTAGGAAGTGAGCTATGCAAATGAACAACGGTTTTGTATTAGATTAACGAAAAGTAAACTCCAAAAATCCAAAAATTCCAAGGCCATTAAAGTGTTGCTATGTGCTTTATGTTGTAGTCGAAATGCCAAAAGCATGAAACATGCGAATGGAGGTGTATTAAGGGGCACATTTTTAAATACTGCAACCCTTGCACAGACATCTGTATATGGCATTTCAACTACAACATGAAGCGTAAAGTTACATTTCCATTGTCTTTTCCGTTCGTTTGTTACAACACTACATTTTGTTTGTTTGCATGGTGACAAAGCTGGGCTCTACGTTGCTACAAACTTTAAATTAAAAAAAATATATAAAACGACTCTGAAACTCATGTCATGTTTCAGTCCTGGTTAAACAAAGTTTATATTATGTATTATCCGATAAACACATTGAACCCCAGTGTACAAACCTACATTTTTCCCACTAGCAAATCGCGCATCCTCGAGGGGCATTTGTCTCCACAGCTGGATATTGTATAGCTGGATATTTTATAGCTTTACATAACTTAATAAGTGAGCCATACAAACGAAACATGGGTTTATATTAAGTTAGTGCATGGAGATACTATTTAGGTGGTTAGTGTAAAATAAGCTCCAGAAATCCATGAATTGACACTTTATCCTTTATGTTTTAGTCTAAATGCCTCAGGTATGGTACACACGTACGGAGGTGTATTAAGGGGTACATCTTTAAATACTGTAGCTCTCTTTGTGATAAATACGAGTGTATGTTTTCTTTGATCATGAACATTGGAATTAGCCAGATACAAGAAAGAAACAAACATCAGTTTAGTGTTTCATTTCCCTTCTTTGTTCTGTTATAGTATCTTTGATTACAATGAATGTAGGAACAGTTGTTGGTGCCACTTCCTGTTTATTGCAATATACAGTAGCTCCCTTTGTATAAATATCAAGTGTTCGATAACGTTCATGTTTATTGCAATATACAGTAGCTCCCTTTGTATAAATATCAAGTGTTTGATTAACGTTCATGTTTATAGCAATATACAGTAGCTCCCTTTGTATAAATATCAAGTGTTTGATTAACGTTCATGTTTATAGCAATATACAGTAGCTCTCTTTGTATAAATATCAAGTGCTTGATTAACGTTCATGTTTATAGCAATATACAGTAGCTCCTTTGTATAAATATCAAGTGTTTGATTAACGTTCATGTTTATAGCAATATACAGTAGCTCTCTTTGTATAAATATCAAGTGCTTGATTAACGTTCATGTTTATAGCAATATACAGTAGCTCCCTTTGTATAAATATCAAGTGTTCGATAACGTTCATGTTTATTGCAATATACAGTAGCTCCCTTTGTATAAATATCAAGTGTTCGATAACGTTCATGTTTATTGCAATATACAGTAGCTCCCTTTGTATAAATATCAAGTGCTTGATTAACGTTCATGTTTATAGCAATATACAGTAGCTCCCTTTGTATAAATATCAAGTGTTCGATAACGTTCATGTTTATTGCAATATACAGTAGCTCCTTTGTATAAATATCAAGTGTTGATTAACGTTCATGTTTATTGCAATATACAGTAGCTCCCTTTGTATAAATATCAAGTGCTTGATTAACGTTCATGTTTATAGCAATATACAGTAGCTCCCTTTGTATAAATATCAAGTGTTCGATAACGTTTATGTTTATTGCAATATACAGTAGCTCCCTTTGTATAAATATCAAGTGTTCGATAACGTTCATGTTTATTGCAATATACAGTAGCTCCTTTGTATAAATATCAAGTGTTCGATAACGTTCATGTTTATTGCAATATACAGTAGCTCCTTTGTATAAATATCAAGTGTTCGATAACGTTCATGTTTATTGCAATATACAGTAGCTCCCTTTGTATAAATATCAAGTGCTTGATTAACGTTCATGTTATGTTTATTGCAATATACAGTAGCTCCCTTTGTATAAATATCAAGTGTTCGATAACGTTTATGTTTATTGCAATATACAGTAGCTCCCTTTGTATAAATATCAAGTGTTCGATAACGTTCATGTTTATTGCAATATACAGTAGCTCCCTTTGTATAAATATCAAGTGTTCGATAACGTTCATGTTTATTGCAATATACAGTAGCTCCCTTTGTATAAATATCAA
Source organism: Chiridota heheva (assembly GCA_020152595.1). Lineage (NCBI taxonomy): Eukaryota > Metazoa > Echinodermata > Holothuroidea > Apodida > Chiridotidae > Chiridota > Chiridota heheva. The sequence goes on from JAIGNY010003204.1 coordinate 499,056, forward strand.
GTGTTCGATAACGTTCATGTTTATTGCAATATACAGTAGCTCCCTTTGTATAAATAGCAAGTGTTTGATTAACGTTCATGTTTATTGCAATATACAGTAGCTCCCTTTGTATAAATATCAAGTGTTTGATTAACGTCTGCATTAAAAATGGATTTCATGAATATATAACGATACGTTAGAGGAACAACATTATCAAAACTTCTTTATATATTTTGTACATTTTTCTTTCAATTATCTCAAGCAATAATATTTTCCCACGAGAGCAATGATATTTTCCCACGAGAGCAATGATATTTTCCCACGAGAGCAATGCGTATTTTAATCAGATATTGATCGAAGCAGAAGAATCGATACCAAAATTAGGGGAAATATTTCATTCAGTATTGAAGAAATAAACGACCGTTTACGGCAAGTACCAGAACAAAGAGTGTCGTTTCCTTTAAGAAAGATATTTTTAGTAATCTGATCAAATCATATTTCTTTCACTCAAAAGCGAGATCAGGCTGTCCTCCAATCAACGGTTTTAAAAGCGAGCAAAGGTTGCCTTCCCACTTACAGACAAATATTTGAATCGGAGCTACCACCCCGTATTTCACCTCAAATTTGAAGGTAAAAAATAAGATTTTATTTAAAAAGGGTTGTACAGTATTCGTTTTGAGTGTTCTGGAAGGAATATTTGCTAAGTTTGTAACTATTACAGATCTAGGACATTTCTTCGTTTCTTTAAAAAAGAAATCACTGCTCTTATATACTTTTTAAAGAAATAATAATAATATCTATCAATAGAATTATCTCTATTGAAAGCTTTAGGTGATGACCTAATATTCTTCCTTATAGTTCGTCCTTCACATTTTCCTCTTTTTGGTCACGTGAGTCGTCATCTTCCCGCCATATGATCGATTCTCCCGAAGTGTCGTCCTCCTCCGTAGTATCCAGTAGTGCGTGAATTCTAAAGTTGTACAGCGCACTGTCGACGTTCTCTGAAACTTCTTTTCTTGTCGCATACTCTGGATTTGCAGGTTTTAATTTATCAAAAATCTGCAAAGAAGTTGAAAGTTGATTGAAAGTTCAATTATTACTCTAAAAACACCCATAGAGATAGCGTGACAAGTGTATCAGTAGCTCGGAAAACATCCACAGAGATAGCGTGACAAGTGTATCTGTAGCTCGGAAAACATCCACAGAGATAGCGTGACAAGTGTATCTGTAGCTAATCGTTCATAGCAATCGACCATTACAATCCGGAACGCAAAGTTGCCTATATACTGATAAATGTGTCGTACATTAAATGAAAACAAATCTCTAAACGGATCATTTTGTTCAAATCACTTCGGCCCAAACACAATATTTTTGAAATTGGTATTTGAAAACCATGCAGCCATGTGACTGGTGAACTATGACCATGGAATGTACTAAACAATTTCATCTTCTACCAATAGTGCGAAAATTAACAAAATATTTATTCTTATACGAATAGGCCAATTTGATCGAGTGACAACTAGTGAAAGCCATATTTATTTCTTAATTGTGCGAATTTTTTAGTAGCTCTGGACAAATTCCAGCAATCAGGCAATGGGGTTAAACAATCTATTCGTTATTGTCGACACAGACAAGTGGTGGTTCAATTCCAGTAATGGGGTTAAAGAGGGCCTGCCATGGAAAATAAAAAATCGCTGAAAATTCAATATAAGGTGTTCGATATTCCAAATTTCGAAAATCTCACTTAAAATTTACGAAAAATATCCATTTAGACTCGAAAAGTAAGGCTTGAAATGCCACTTTCCCAAAGCGCTCAAAAAAATAAAAAATGTGTTCTATGACGTCACACTATTGTTGATGACGTAGGTATAGTGAGTCGATTCATTGTTTATGTTAGGCACAATGTGCATCGCCATATATATTGTACAGGTAGCGACAGCTCTGATGACATTTCCGAACTCGATTTGTTGTATTCTTGCTCGGTTTTTGACAAAAATCAAAACGGGGGGATAATGACAGTAATGAAGTAATCAAAGGAGTGGAAACCGACCAATATGAGCCCTTAGCAGAGAGGTATTAGAAGGCAATGAACCACCGCCGGCAGAGCCTGAAGAAGATGAAGGCCTAGGCCTACGGAGGCTGTAGGCATTTTGTAACAAAACTGTTGATTGGTGAGTAGGCCTACTGTAGCCTAACGTCTATCCCTATGTTTGTATGTTGTTTGCCGACATCAAGTTAAAAAAAGACAAGATAGGCCTAGGCTATATTAACTCACAGATACTCTGTTGTTTGTATGGTACTGTACCCTAACGTTAGATATCATGTTGGAACTTGGTTGGTTTTGGTTGGATGTCAAATTCTTGAAGCACAATCAATTTTTTAAAGGCAAAAAATAAAGGTGGGTCTTCTTAGAATTTCAAAATTATATTATAGGCAAGGCCACCATGCCTGTAAAATTTCGTCGAAAGTAAAGGCACGTCTGCCGTGACGTCCACCGTGCCTATAAGAATTTCATCAAAAGTAAGGGCACAGCTGCCGTGCATGTAATCATTTTGTAAAAATTATACACACGGTCAGTACTTCCCGTAGTACCGTCGGACTGATGCCAGCCGTGTTGGTAATGCAGCCATTAGTGATGACTGCTCATACGGCAATCCCAATGTCAACCCGTACTGAGGGATGTGTATAATAACTAGGCACGGCCACCATGACGCCGTGCCATTCCTGTAAGAATTTAGCGAAAATTTCACATTATGAATATTTATGTAACTTAGGTCAATGAATGGTCAAAAGCCAGGTAGGGGTTAATTCTTCACGGTGTTAACAAATGGGGTCTAAAGAGCCCCGTGAGAAGGTCCTGGGGTTCTAGGCAAAGCCACGAAAGGTTAAAAAAATTGCATGCAACTTTGTGGTACAGTATACCGTTTATAAATATTATGATATATTTTTTCATTGGACCAAACATGGATTGCCATAAGTTAATATAATTATTCAGAATCGAACATTGGGGAGGAATGATATCATTCTGTAAATCGGTTAAAGAATCAAAATCTGTTTCTACATTCTGCCTACCAGCCATGGCATACCACGCCGAAGGACTGACGGTATTTACGAGTAACGACTGAAGTAGAGCGGGAACCCGGGAATGTCGCTGATTGGTCGATCATATCTGTGTCTATAAGATATTTTACACAACAATAACACGGCAGCCGTGTCTATAATGACTTCAAAGAAATAAATTAAAGTAATAGATAATTCAATCTGTTTTTCTACTCTGTGTAGAAATATTCTTGTTTAAAGGGTTAGATACTTCTTGTACCTTAGTCAATGGACAGAATCAGTGTTATTAATCGTTATGCACATTTGCATTTTGCGTAGCCTTGCTGGTGCCATTGGTATCCTGACATCTGAACAGTGCTGGGCATCTAAAGTATCTCGTACAGTTTAGGCTGATGTACATGTACGCCTTGCATAGCTAACGCATACTGAGAGCCGTTGTTTATCTCAGTGGGCCTATTTAGTCCCAGGCTTTTACAATAGGATCCACCCAGATCGTCAAAGATCCGGTAGTTGTAAGCAATTTTTTTTTTTTTGATTTCAAAATCAGTAATATGTTTGTTCATTTCTACAGCAGTTAAGTAATATTTAAAAAAAAAACATGATACTCTTTGTACGGATTTTTTGTCTCGAATCCGAACTGCGTCTGTCTCTTAACCACATATTGTAATGCGAGAGGCAGGGATTTGTTTTTTGTTTGTGAGGCGGAGGAAGATTTCTTCTTGAGATGGATTTTCATAGCATTCCAATCTCACTTTCTCCTGGCCCACTTTTTCTCCCTGGGCCACCCCGCCCACTACTATCCACCTGGACCTCTCCACTCATCACAAAACCCAAACCCACTCTAACCTCTTCATCAACCTCCACAACTAAATCAAAGACCAACTCTTAAACTATACCTCCATCTATACTAATGGCTCCAAGGAAGGCAACAAGACAGCTGCTGCTGCCGTCATCCAAGACATCACCCTCAGTAGCAGGCTTCCCGACTCATCCATCTTCTCGGCCGAGGCCAAGGCCATCCTCCTCGCCCTCAACTTTATTGAATACTCTCCGCTCAGCCACTTTGCCATCTTCTCCGACTCCAAGGCTGTCCTTACTAAATTACTCAATGTTAAATGGAATAACCCCACATCTCACCTCATCCTCCGTAAACTCCTTTGGCCCCCTCCGTAGGAAACATTATTTTCTTCTGGATACCCAGCCATGTTGGCATCCCTGGCAATGACAGGGCTGATGTAGCTGTCAAGCTTGCCCTCGCCCTTCCCCCTACTTCTTTTCTCAAAACCCTTTCTGACATCAAACCGCTTGTCGCTTCCCTTGTTCGTGGCCGCTGGCAACCCTTATGGGACTCCCAAATTGATAACAAACTTCACGTCATCCAGCCCACCATTCCGATAAAATCCACCATTCACAACCTATCCCGTGTCGACAACATCCACATTACCCGCCTTAAAATAGGTCACACCCACATCACTCACTCTCACCCCCTTATTGGCTACCCTCCACCCCTCTGCAACAATTGCCACTGCACCCTCACATTCTCCTTGCTTGCCCCCTGTACAACCTTCCCAGAGCTTCCCTCGCTTCCCACAACTCAATAGCCGAGCTCTTCCAAAAAAAAACCTCCGGATAAACTATCTCCTTCCTTCATTATGCTTCCCTCTACAACCATATTTAGTCCTCTTTCCCCACCCCCTCTCTCTCTCGACATCATTTCTTAACCCATGCACCTCTCTCGATCCCATCTTTCTGGCTTTTAGTTCTCGTGTTTCTCTTAATCTTCCCTGTTACTCTCCTTTCTACCTCTGGAATGATCTAACCTTTCAGGCACAATTTGACCCTTGCTGTTGTGGTGCCATTAAACTCCCATCAAACATACAAACAAACATTCCAATCAGAATTTAAAATGTGGATGTTAGTTTACGAAGATACAAATTAAAGTATCTAATTATTCTAATAAATCTTGAGTTCTTTTAAAAATTGTGGTTTATATTTTGGAAAATTGTTCATTTAAATGTCCTTTTTAAGATACAATTGTCAAAGCATTGCTGGAAAAATAATCAAATTTGGGGAATATAAACTTAGCTTAAAAATTGCCAATTTGACACTGCTAGAAAATGTCTAGTTATGCCGATGACCCTAATGTGCAGTATTACTTAGTTGCCATTTTGGCTCGACAAGTAAACTTTGTTCTTCACTTCACAAGGTTTTTATAATTTAGTTCATCATTTTTTTTTTTTAGGTGCCTATGTGGCATGATGCCAAAAGTGAACGAGTGCCAATGCTGCAAAGAGATGCAGAAGGTTCTTGTCAAAATCAAAAGTGAGGAAGAAGACAGAAATCCCCACCCTGGATTTTCAGCCAGTTTGTCTGAATCACCATGTTTTACAAGTTGCACTGTTCCAGTACAGTCAGAAGTATGGAAATAGAGCTGATACTGAATTTCATGAGTGAGTAGTTTTGCAAATCATTTAGATTTTGTTTGGAATAATTTATTTTTAAAATTTCATTGCATTGTATGAAAGAAAATTACCCCATTTCTGACATGTTAGAACTATGTGTAGTGCAGCATAACCTTGGGATACCAGGATACCTTAGGATGATTCTGGATACAGGTTGTTTTTCCTCGTGTTCAAGCACGGTTTAGCTCATGCACCACTTTAAAAATAATTTTAACAGCCTCTTTAGTATCTTTTTCTCTTGTTTACAATGAAATAAAGAATGTGTTACCTCTCATTTCACTAATCATTCTTTCAAGGATCCCATCTAATGTAAAAATTTATAGGAATGGTATTCGCAATGTCAGACCAAAGCAAGGCTTCAAGTATGGGAGGAATAATAAGAAATAATAATAACGTAAATAAGAAATGATGGTTTTTCAGATAAGATAAAGCTCCTGTCAGGCTACACATAACAACTAAAGATCTTCTTCTTTTTCGATAAAGTACAGTCCTTCAATTGGATTATAAACATTCTGTGAACAAGCAGAATATCTTATGTGCACAAGCAGAATATCTTATGCACAAGCAGAATATCTTATGTGCACAAGCAGAATATCTTATGTGCTCAAGCAGAATATCTTATGTGCTCAAGCAGAATTTTATTTTGACTGAACAAACAAGTTTTATTTCCAGCAAAACTTCATTTGCATATTATTCAATGATAGAATTTGAAAAACAAATAACCAGGAAATATATTTCTATACTGTACCTGCCAAGTGGCAAAGTCATGTTTTAGTTTAGCATCAATCAATTTATGAGTGCTTGTATCCAGTGCTTGTCATATATTTCTTTAACAAAGTTTTGAAGGGGCTACTTACAGTAAGTGGAAAATCATATCAGACTTCTATACCGTGATCCAGTTTGATATTCCAGAATGGATTTACCTCCACCTTTACCTTCAGTTGAAAAAAAAACACTGGCATTGATTTATATGGTAGAGGGTTCAGATTCCCAAGAGGCATCCCAAAACTGTGTATGCATGATATGAGCTACTGGAAATATATAAAAAGGAAAAGCTCAATGCAGCAGAAATTTGTCACCTTATTTCTTCGTCACCCATAATAGTGACATTTGGTCAAACCCGACTACAGTAGCTTAACTCCCAACAGACATTTGTGCCCTCTACCGCACATTTTGCACCGTTTGACATAATTTTTCTGCTAGTTTTGCATCCGTGGCATGAAAGTCTAGTGAAGCCATTGATGGAAGGTTAAAGGTCTAATGACATGTAACAGTTTTTACAGATGTGAATGAAAGTTAAATTCTAAACAAAATGCATTTTCAAACAATAGCTTGTCTAGCTTTTGAGAAATGGTCAATCAAAGTTTGAAGGTTTTAGAATTTAGGCAAGCTTTGTTAGTGTCATCTGTTTAATATAACTCAAATTTTTTAATGTGTTTCTCAATGTTAACCAGTTGTGAGCTTTAGTTCTTTTTAGCCGATTACCCATTGCTTAAAGGTATGTTGAAGATACAAAAAACAAGATGAAATCAGACTTTGACATTTAAAGTATAAGTTAAAAAGGACTAAAACACAAATGATTTATAGAAACAATTGGAGAGGTATTCAACTTTTTATGTCAAAAATATTGCACAATAACATCTAAAAATTAAAAACTATGTAAAAGCCATTTTATTTGGAGTTTTTGTTATATCAATGTTCCATTCTATATTTTAAAGCAGTTAAACCCAAACTGCTTTTAGATATCACTGTACCTTTAAGTAAGATTGAGATAATAAGTACTAGTCTTTCAAAATACTTTGTGCTTCCTTTGTATTCTATTCCTGTATTACTTCTTACAAGTTTGACAAATATAAACTAGTTACTTGAAAAGTGAAAACAAAAATCAATTTGTACTTAATTTTACTCCTATCTAATTCAAAGCTAAGTGAAGGTTCCATCATGAAGATGGGAAAATATTTCATTGTAATTCTTCATGCTTCAATGTTACCCCTGCCACCACCCCATCTAAAACAGCATTGACTACTAGTCACACACATAAATGAAGCCCTTTTTATGGTATTTGATTTCCTTTTATTTTTGCTCCTTAGAATGCTCACTTTTATAAAGAGAGGAAAGTATTACTGCCCTGTTACTGATCCCTCTTAACTACTACTTAGGGGATCAAGTTTAAATCTAGATTAAGGTATGTATCTAGTTCCAACTCAAGTGCTCATTGAAAATTTTGGTAGTTCTCTTTATGAACATAATTTCTTAACAATGAGCCCACAACACATCTGGTCTGCAGTGTACAGAAGTATTCTTAAAGCCAACCAAATATATGTATAATTGCTTACAACTCGGGGTTCAATAGTTTATCAAAAGCGTTTGCCTGTTACTAAGGCAAGTATTATCAAACGTTTTAATTGCCAGATGAAATGCTAATTATTTTTCCTGGCCCTAATCCAACACTTCTCTTATTTTGAAATAATTTTTTGCATGCCTTTTGTTTATTTCCTTAAATTGCGTAATGCAAAAATTAATTGTCGCAGGGTCTGCAAAAGAAATTTGTCAAACCTTTTTATACTTCCATAAAATAAATTTCTAGTGGAAGCTACAAATGTATATTAGGCATACAAACTTGTTCGTTTGCCCTCCCCCACCACCCCCGGCATTAAGAAATGTATAAATATTTGGTTTTCAAAAATCCCTACACCTCATAGAATGTCCTTTTTACGACCCAAAATATTGATTTGGCTAAACAAAAAAATAGATTCAATTTTGGTGAAAATGCAGCTTGGCCATGCAAAATTAATTGTGTAAATACACATTGTACAAATCAAAAAAATTGGCCGTGAAATTAATATTTGGCCGTATACTATCCCAATGATCTTGCAGTCATGATTTTCAACTTTTCAATGACCTGTTAAAAATCATACATTTTCCGCCCGCCCCTTAAGCTTGTTTTTAAAGTGGAGAAGGGCAAACAAACAATTTTTAGGCCTTATTTCCAATTATATCAACCCCAACCATATAGCCCCATAGGGATGTTGCTGTCCCTGTTTCCATGAAGCAAGCTCCCTAAGAAAGCTGGTACTCATTTTTTGCTAAAAGATGATCTAGTGTATGCAACATTTATGTACCAAACCCTATTCCATTTATAAAATGAATTTTTTTACAGATACATTTCATAAAAGTAATATAAGTGCAGGAAAATATGAGGTCATGTCCAATATATCAAAACCTGATGGAATCAGTTGCTAGTACCAGGAGTGTTTTCCTCCATTTGCAGTGTGTCTGAAGTGCCATCAACACCTGTAACATCCACATTTTCTGCTGATTTTGTTCAGTTGTTTGGAATCTGGATGGATGCCTCTCAAAGACTTCTTCCAAGGTAGGTTTTTTCATACCGCTTGATACAGGTTGATGAGGGCTAGGAATGCGACTTGACTGGTTTTTGACCAACTCATCCAGCACAACGAGAGCATACACTTCCTTGAGTAGGATGTCAACATACCGGTATTCTGAAAGAACATGAAAAAAACAACTTTATTATATGGATAGCAATATTTTGTTTTGCTGTTGCTTCTTTTTAATGGGACAATTTGTAAATTTTACAAAACATGATTGCCCTCTTATTCCATCAACCCTTGATTAAAATAAAGATTTTCGATAAGCTTTGACACGTCTTAATAACATATAATGGTCCAACACAATTCAAATTCATTGAACAAGAAAGTTTCCCCACTTTGTAAATACAACAGCTGGCAAAATTTGACCTATGAAAATTCAGTTTTTGTAAGAAACAAATTCTCCTTCCCAATGTCATAAATTATTACAAATTTGTATTTGTATCAAATGATATTAATTCGGGGCTGCTGTGCTTGTAATTTAGGCATGTGAAAATTTTGTCCACTATTTAAAGATTGAAAATACCTAAAGTTTGATCATCAATATGGTGGATTGTTATCACACTTGGGTGACATCAGCTAATGACAGGGGACATAGACCTCTATTCCCCCCTCTCCCACTTCGCAAGCTGCCAAGAATTTACAGGAAATACTGTGTATGATTTAATTTTTGTATCCACTCCATTGGTGGATAAGGTGGATACCCGGCCACCCACAATCGGGGAAATCCCATCACCACCCATTAAGTACAATGAGCTCAGGGGTAGGCAAGTGCAGGATTCTTATGGCCCGGTATACTATCACAGATGCAGACGTATCCCACTGCAGATATTCAAATTTCCATAATCAACATGCTAGGCATTATAGTACCTTGAAAATCGGTAACCTCTTATTTTCAGGCTGGCTTCTCCAAGCCTCCTGATCTAGTAGATTAAGTTTTGTCAACTTTCATCATTATCTCCAAAGAAAAGGATGCCATGAGCTCAGCAAGAGGGTTCAATGAAATGTATTTCTTCATGAATAAAATAACTGACTTATATTAGGCCATTCATAATTAATTGTTGGTTTAGTGTAACTCATTTTGTTGAGAAAAAATTGGGTAGGTAGGCAATGATTTCTGAGCCAATATCAGGTGTTTTCATTATACCTTTCGTACAATAAAAGGTTTACACTTCAAATAAGACAAAATGAAATAATTTGAGTTGGCACCAATTTTGATGGACAGGTAGGGTTGCGCTAAACGAACAATTATTTTAGGATGGCCTTAGACTTAACTGACAAGGTACAAAATAAGTTGTTCAATTTATATACATTAAAAAAATTACACTGAAAATGATATAGGTATATAAGACCATGTGCAAATTGTAAAGACAAATTTGGTTGAATAGGTCTAACTTTTAATTTGGAAAAATCCACTTTCAAATGGAAATTGTATGTAAATGAAGTTACTGTTACACCATCAAAAAACTTCCAGTAATAAATAAAAACATCATCTAAGCCTAAAGAAAAACTAATGAAACAAACCTTTCCATGAAATTCTGGAAATTGCACAACATCTTTGGCTAACTCACTTTTGTCAACAAATGTTCAACAAAATCTGTGGTCGTTCTGTCATATTCCTCACAGATTTCTCTAACCATCTACAAAAATGAAAAGTGTTATTTAAAATTGATTGTTTAAAAATGAACATGAAGTTTTCGTATTATAAATAAATATGCTCTAAAATGTTGCATCACCTTTGCAGAGATGTGGTGCAGCCCAAGTTTTTCTTTAAGAACATTAACACTCTACATCAAATTTTTACTCAGTTGCTTGTTATGAAAACAGAAGGGCATTTCTGCCAACTGCACTTTCTGCCATTCCTTACCGTCATGACGATACGGTTCAAAAGGTATGGCAGAAAGTCTCATAATATATCGGTAATAAAATGTTTGGTTCCAATTAATGTTAACTGAAAAGCATTTATGAGAAAATAGATACAATGATTGCAAACAAGAAAATTAATACAATAATATAGATAAAAAGAATTAGTAATGCTATGTTTAGTACCAAATATCATTAATTTGAAGGAATAAAAAAGGGTTACGTTTGAATGGGATCACTGTGACCGTAATGTAGCATAAGCCTATAGGCCTATTTGAAATTAAAACTTCATATTTTGTCCAGTTACCTTGTTTATACCAGTACCACAGCACATCTCCACATTATAATGTAAACCAAATTTCATCCTATCTTGCATACAAAATTTAAACTAACCTGTTTTATGGCACGATGTTTCCAAGAAGGCCTTGGTTTCTTTGCAGGTTGTTGTTCATCAAGGTTAGATTAAAGCTTGTAGCGGAATTGGTGCTGGTTGTAGTAGGCTTGTACTATTAAACTACAGCCTAGGCCTAGTACCAGGAACATCTGCATCGGGCCTAACGCTAACGCTCAGAAAACTCTAACCCCGTTTCAATGTGAAACCTGACCAAGGAACCAAAAAATACGTTCAGAAAGTCCAAAATCTGCTTGGAGAAGTAGGCATGCAGACCGGCAGGTAATCCTCAGTAAAGTGCCCTCCGCAAATCACACTGCTTTTTATATGCCCTGTAGGCCATAGGCCTAATTTGTAAAGTTCAAGTCTAACGTGAGTTAGCTGCAAAAACGTCGTCCATAAACGTCTCATTTTCGGATCCTTTGGAAATTTGTATCTCTCATTTTCATTACTACACTCTCCTATGACACAATGAAATGACATTTTCCTTATTTCAGCTGAATTTCTTCTCCTTCCGATGTCAAAATCACATAACCAACACTTGTTACTGTACCGTGTACAATACGTTGTTGCATATGTTGATGGGAAGCAGCACATGAAGCGACTCACTCTACCTACGTCATGTGACGTCATCAGCTACAAATCTGAAGAACTGTTTTTTTTGTTTAAAAGTTGATAGAAATTATCATTTTCTTTTCCTCGATAAAAACAATTTAATGGAATTTAGCAAACGAAACCTACATTTTTGGATAGCAAATGATTCAATTAATCAATTACGAGCTAATTATAAATCCATGGCAGGCCATCTTTAAACAGTAATGTCGAAATATCAACAGCAAACTTTTCAATCTTATTTGAAAATGTTTCAATCTTATTCAGAGAACATAGAACAAATTAAAGGTCTATATGGAGTGGACGTCGGCTAGTTTCGCTTTGAAATCTATTAAAAACCATGGACCTATTTTTGATCAAAATCGGTTAAAATGGAGAATCTGACAACTTTCCGAATTTTCGTTCATCAATATGCAACTTTTCACTTACTCAAAGAAGTATTGCCAATCTAGCAAAACTATTCCACTGATTATCTTTTAAGAATGGCGCACGGATATATACACATCTTTGCTACACATGTACAACAAGCTGATAAGAGGCATGAAATGCGGAGAATTTCTCGTAGATTTTCTGACCTTGATCTTAGCTACTTCATTATAATTCTTCTCTGTATTATGCTGTATCTAATGATTTATTTAGGAGACAAAAATGGTGGTGCCACACGCCTATCTGCCTGTCAGATTTAGAAACATGTGAAGTTACCTGAAACAACATGGTCATTAGCATTATTTATTAACATTTTTGCAAATGCCGTATAATAAATTACTACTTCTGGCAAGTTAATACGTCAGCAAGCTCCTCCCCTCTCGATAAAAGGCACTCTGGGCATGAGTTCATTGTCATGGTAATATACTACAAACAAGAATCCCATTTACTAATTTCATTTTGATCAATTTCACACGATACGTCATTTGTAACACGCCTGAGCACAGAGCCTACACTCTACGACCTAATGTGACAATACGGGAGAGAAGAACACACCGTTCATGAACCGGCCCCTCCCCACCTTCTTCAAACAAATAGATCATATTCCCCTTGCAATTGAAATACGGGTTCTGATACTTTTCAAATTCATTTTTAACATTTCCTAGTTATGAACTGATCAATAACGGGGACAACTCTAAAGACGTCATCATTGACGTCATTAAATGCCTTCCCCTTAAGTTTCGCTCCTTGCCATATTCGCTTGCAAACCTTCCTGTGTCATTCAATCGGCGGAAAGCTGTTGTTTGTTTGAACAATAACAAAGAAGCAATGTAAATGTTATCACATCAAATGGTTATGATATAAATATATATATATTACGATACGTCATCAGGTCATACTGAACAATTAGTGGATATTTTCAATTAGATATTATTCTTGTATTCATATCTGTAGCATAAACTAGATAGGTTAATCATACAGTCCAGGAGAATCCTGAATTTTGGTTTAATAATAAATACACCCAAACCTTGAAGCTTCGTATTCATTACACGATCCATGGAGGGAGGCCGCCAATTTAACAAGTGATAACGTTAAGTCAATGGGGATTTTTAATGAGAACGCGGGTGTTTTTTTAAAAGGAAAAACCGATATCAAGCGAATTTTCATTAGATTTGACCGCGATAAAATAACAAGACTTACGTTGACCTTTTGAAGAGCCCTCTCGACACATGATTCTGTATTGCAAGGTTTAGTCATCGATGATACCGTATACATGCATGCCATTGATGTAATGTTATCACAAGTTAAAATGGCGGCCTCCACGAAGCTACAGGTTTTATTGTATTTTCTTATTACGCCAAAAGTCCAGGATTCTCCCGGACTGCCAAATAGGCGTAGGAGCTAGAGGTTAGTCGGTGGAAACTTGAAATTGTCTGCAAAATGTAACATTGCTGACACTAACCAGAAACAGCTATGCCGATGTAACATTGCTGACACTAAGCAGAATCAGCCATGCCGACATATTGTTTACATGTAACTCGAAAATACACTATTGGGGGATTTCCTGATCTCCAAGCGGGGCATTAACAATACATTTTATATTGGGCCAGCCGTATGAATATATATGAAAAAGGGCAACTTCACGAACAAATTCTCCTAAAAGTCTTCAAATTAATGCTTTGAGTTTAAAATTGAGATAATTTCACATATAGACGATGTCAAGGAGTAATGTGAAAAATCGTAATTAAGCGAATCAACATCACAACTTTTTGTATAAACTTGTCCTTCTAACATGTCAAAGGCACATGTGTCCGATCAATAGGTGAGAAAACAGGTGAGATGTTACGTAGATTTTGACCCATAAATTCTACAAATCGTGCGTTTTACAGGGAAACAATCTGTTTTAGTTGTTATGCTCTGTATGAAGCATGCATCAACTATTTTTCTATACTCACCTCATTAGCGTATTTTAGACTTCCTCCAAATTTGTCACCTGTGTAATAATCTATAAATGATGATCTCTTCAAGACAGTTTCCTCTCCAACTAACATGAAAAGAACGTTTCTGTTGAGCAAAAATGAAACCTTGAAAATTTGGTAATGGTGTGGATTTTAAGTGAAGCAGAAGAACATCATAAACGATACTGATGTAAGCTCAAATTGTTTCCCCTAGTTGTTTTGTTGATTAACGTGAATGTAAGAGTAGCTTAAAAGTAATTTCACGCTTTAACAGCGAATTTCCAGCTGCTCATCTGAATTTATTTCAACAATAAACTATCCAGTCAAACACAGTTACAATGAAGAGGGCAGTCATCGCTTTCTGACCATCGTTAATTTGAACTAGAACTTAGATTGTTAAAAGGTATGTGGACGTGTAGAGGCAACGCAACATAAACTAAATTGCTTTAAAATCTGTTAATAAGCATCATAGTAGCAAAACATTTGATCAAAAACAACTTCGACCATTTTACATCGTTTGTAAATTTCAGTCGTCAATATGCTTATTTAATGCAAATTATGTGATGTATAATAGTGCGACCTTGTTATTTTCTTGTGCAAAATCATTTGTTTTTAAAATGCCAATTTTTTTAAGTGGTGCGGAAATCTGACAAAATGTCTTTGTCATTATGCAGGAATAGACTTTCCCATCATTCTCATTGACTAAGATTTAGGAAAGAAATTGGACAGAATGACATAAATATTGGACAGAATGACAAAGAAATTGAACAGAATGACAAAGAAATTGGACAGAATGACATAAATATTGGACAGAATGACAAAGAAATTGGACAGAATGACATAAATATTTTGCGCTGTTCGCTTAGTCATAAAACACAAATTTTGCGTGAATTTCGCATTATTTTTCTTCAAAATTCAAAGTGATTTGTTCATGCTACATGTCTGCATGTTCATAGATCTATTTTACAGTTTTAGTTTATGCCTCATGAAAGATGTGCGCCCTTCCATCAGCGATGTCAATTATAGATATAACACAAGACAAAACAAATGTATGTAAGAACAAGGAAAACACAATTGTGCATCTCCACCTCAGGAGTCAAGCTCTGGAACTCACTTGATGATAGTATTATAAAATGTAAAACCGTAATTCATTAAAAAAACAGTACAAACAAAATTGATTGGCATCTCAGGTGTATCAAGATTAACTTTCAGTAATTGAATTGTGCAAGTGTGTAATTGCCTAATCTTATCATTTATTCTTTTTTTTTTATTTGCTTCTAATTACCATTTTCTGTTTGTTTCAAAGGTTTTTCTTTGGTATCGTGTTATACACATTTATGTTGTTTTATCACAAATTTTTTCGATTCATGTTGAAAATAATGTTTTGGAGGAAACATTTGATAAGTATAACACTTCAGTTTTCTCCTTTTCTATGCAATAATTTTACGGATTAGACACAAGACAAAGATAAAAAAAAATGTGTTTTGTTAATTTGAAGATGTATATAATTTGTCTGTTATACATATGTATTATTATTTGCTAGAAATAAATTGTGTCATTGTCATCGTCATGTTAGGTTTTTCCACATGTTAGAAAATCGAACATCTCAAGGCCACTGAAAATAAGGCATCAATGTCCTCACACTCCATACATACAGTGTACAATTATACATACACTGTACGTCCGGAGTTTATTTCGGGAATGCTTTAAGCAGACACAGCGTGTCGTAGATATCGGGGCACAATATTGGCATTTAATTGTAGCAAATGTCTCTTCTCTCCCTATCAATGCTATTGGCATATAATTGTAGCATATGGCACAATATTGGCATTTTAATTGTAGCAAATGTCTTCTTCTCCCTATCAATGCTATTGGCATTTAATTGTAGCAAATGTCTCTTCTCTCCCTATCAATGCTATTGGCATATAATTGTAGCAATGTCTCTTCTCTCCCTATCAATGCTATTGGCATATAATTGTAGCAAATGTCTCTTCTCTCCCTATCAATGCTATTGGCATATAATTGTAGCAAATGTCTCTTCTCTCCTATCCTATCAATGCTATTGGCATATAATTGTAGCAAATGTCTCTTCTCTCCCTATCAATGCTATTGGCATATAATTGTAGCAAATGTCTCTTCTCTCCCTATCAATGCTATTGGCATATAATTGTAGCAAATGTCTCTTCTCTCCCTATCAATGCTATTGGCATATAATTGTAGCAAATGTCTCTTCTCTCCCTATCAATGCTATTGGCATATAATTGTATTGGCATATAATTGCAAATGTCTCTTCTCTCTCTCCTATCAATGCTATTGGTCTCTTCTCTCCCTATCAATGCTATTACAATTGTAGCAAATGTCTCTTCTCTCCCTATCAATGCTATTGGCATATAATTGTAGCAAATGTCTCTTCTCTCTCCTATCAATGCTATTGGCATATAATTGTAGCAAATGTCTCTTCTCTCCCTATCAATGCTATTGGCATATAATTGTAGCAAATGTCTCTTCTCTCCCTATCAATGTTATTGGCATATAATTGTAGCAAATGTCTCTTCTCTCCCTATCAATGCTATTGGCATATAATTGTAGCAAATGTCTCTTCTCTCCCTATCAATGCTATGGGAACTAACTAACATTTTAGAGTGATTTTCAAATTAATGTAAAATACTTAGATGTGGCTTATACGGAAGTAACACCCATTATTTTCACAAACTAACAAATACGTTTTAACTCTCCTGGTAAATTTCACATTCATGCAGGTAAGAAGCAAGGTATACGGAGTCAAGAGGAAAATAAGCCTCAATACAGACCGTGAATGGATTTTTTTTTTACGGGAGTTGTATCTTTGGCTGGTTTTGCCAGGCAAAGATATTTTTCAAAAGTATTTCAAATATTTAGCCCTGCATGAGGCAAAGAAGGTTATGATGACAAAGTAAATTGGAGATGTCGGCCTTCTTGTCAACAAAATCCTGAACCTTTTCGTTACTTGGTTAGACCCTCTCCAATTCTACCAGACTGTCTATACAGTTGTGACTTTTACCAAATTTTTGCCTTTAGTCAATTTCAGAGATATCAATATTTTCTAAGCGCAAGCGCAATATCAAATTTCTAAGGCAATCCAATACTTTTGCACGAACAGATTCATGAATGTGTTTTGTTTAGAATGTGTGTGATGATTAGACAGCGATATCAATAATATTTCGTTACTTTTCATTGCAATTTCATGTATGAGCAAAATGCGAAGCAACTCATAAATCAATGCTTGAAGGATAAGTTCCATGCAACATGTTAATCTTATATGGGAAAGGACAATCAAAGAAACAAAAAATATATTTGCCGCCTTTTTTATAAGGAATATCAGGCTATCATCGTGTCACCTTTAAGATTACACGTGCCATTCCAAAACATATACATCAATAATGATACGCAAAGTATCACAATCTATATGATATAATGTCAATTATTTTAGTCTTCGAGTACAATGTTATCGTAATTTTGAGCAAAACGACTGTTCCGCATTTATGATAACAAGACTGTTTTACAGGTTTATATAATAAGGAACTATTCCGACGTGCGTCATAAATAACATGTCGTTTTATTTTACTTGATCGTTTTTTTGTTGTAAATCTGACAACCACTAGTTTTCATATATTAATTAAATACATATATTAATTGCAAAGGTGCGGTGGCTCAGTGGTTAAGGAGTCATACTCGTATTCGAGAGGCAACGAGTTGTCGTGAGCGCTGCATTGTGTCCCTGAGCTCTTACTCTACTTGCTTCAATCCACTTGCTTCCGTCACTCAGCTGTAAAATGAGTACCAGCACTGCTGCTGGTACCTTTCCATGCGCCATGGAAACCGGCCCAATAAGATGGATTTAGCTTAGCTTAGCTACATATAATAATAACATACACAACACAAACCTGAAATTGGAAAATTTGACTAAAATAGTCTACTGTATATGTTAAATGAAGAAACTACGCGCTGGAATCAATTTCAACCTATTAACCACTTCAGCGGTAATAGATCCTGAGCCAAGTATTATTGCACTTTTGACCGAATACTAATAATTTCATTACAAAATTGCATTTGATCAACACATTATAGGTGGCTTAGAAAGTCTCTTGAAAACCTTGGTCAAATCGATGCAAATGTTAAACGTGTCATCAATCTAAGTTGGTCCATGCATTTTTTTTAATTTAAACGTCCGTCCAAGTATTTCAAATTCCCTTCTCAGATTGACTAGTTAAAAACATCTACTTATTCAGTCTCAAAATTGTCTATTCTTATTTAGAGTAATTTTATTTTGATTTAAGTAGCAAGTTAGAGGGAGAATCAATTTGGCACCAGCTGGGTATAAGAGTCCAAACAAGTCATTATATAATGACCTAAGTATACACGGGATTAATAAGTGCAATACAACGCGTAATGTTTATCTTTTCAGCACAAAACACATCAACATTAATTTGCTCACTCGAATACCTCTAAAGTAAAAACGAAGAAAACAGGTCGATGATTGAAACCATTGACCACACCCAACCCTTTTATCATATATGTTAAAAGAACAAATTAAGATATTTCGCTACTGATTTACAATGGTTTCTTTTCACTTTACTCGAAAACAAATTATTGTTTTTTTTTTACATCAAGAAGAATTTCTGTTTAGTGTTTGGAACATGATAGACTGATAAGGGTCTTTCAGCTGCCGTCACGAGGTCACATGACTTTGTTTGCATCGCCATTTTGTCGAGAAATACCACTGTCGTCTGCTGTACACTTAATTGGACTTACATACATTTGTATGTTGTTATATAATATTATTTTTGTAAGATAATCATGCCAGAATCTTGCCTGCTTGCTGTGCATTTGGTTGCACTAATTGATGTGTGCGAGCGAATAAAAAGACATTTTCTCGATTTCCATCTGATCTTGATCGACGTCGGAAGTAGTTTTCTGCTGTACGACGCGACGGCTTCAACATACGGTTCACACTAGGATTTTCAGCGAACACATTATATCAGGTATGTATGCTTTGTCTGAGTATAACGAACAATCAGCTAGCGTTAACGTTATCGTATGCCCGGTGGAAATATCAAACTTAGGAAAAATTTGAAGTAAAATCGGAAGCGAATAAAAATTGCAATTAGTAAAATTCGCTGAACTGGTAGGTTAGCATGTAGTATGTTTGTTGTACGTGTGATGTGACTGAGCTGCGTGAAGACGCGTGAAACGCAACAACGCCGCTGCCCTGCAAATTGGAGTCCAGTTGAGTTAGAGTCACTTGATGCAATCCCTCTATAGGGATATAAACAATCAGGTGTGCCCTCACAACTTAGATATAAGTTTCAGTAAGTTTTACGCAAGAATTATTACTTCCTCAAATCTACGACACTTTTGTTGTATTATCGAGCACAAATGCTTTTTAATAATGAAAAACCATACGAAAAATAACACGTCTGGTAACAGACATGTCAGATACAAATGCATAACAAATGTTCTACAAACAAATGCCATCGGGCAAGACCAAGCGGTCACAATTTCTCTAACTTGCAATTTCTTGAAATTAGAACTGTAAATCCACGATGAAAAGAACAAGTCAGAAATCTCTCTATTGAAATACAATCCTTTATAATGACATTCAAACTGGAAATACTACTCCGTTCTCTCTCTTACACTCCAATGTAATTTTACCTTTTTCTAATTACTCGAGAAGGATCGAGTAATCTCTAGTTTTACCAGTTTCTCGTTGTAGATAATATGGCCTCAGTTAACATGGCCCAATTTATTTTATTGCTCAAAAAGCAACTATCGAAAACAATTGTAGCTAAAAGATGAAGGACTTTTTGAATACGAAGATATCAGGCTTTGATATTAAATCACTTTGAGAATGCATAGTATAAAAGATGTACTGAAGAAAACAAATAGTCATTATAATATAATGGCATCCTTAATGGAAATACTTCTCCGTTTTCTCTTACTCTCCGATGTAATTTTTCCATTTTCTAATTACTCCAGAATTCGACTCATTCCGACTTATTATAAGTTTTACCACAATTTCTCATTGTAGATAATATAGATCACTAGGCCCCAGTTAACATAACCTAATTTATTCTCCTCGCGGAAATGATTTTTGTATCTGTTTATAAATGAAATAAACTGAAGAAGGACGCTTGCATTGAACCAAAACAAACTTTATAAATCAATTATAACTAACGACAAAAAACGTCTTGACTACTAAGATACCACGTTTTCATGTGATATCAATTTGAGGTAATAGAAGATGTATTGACTACTAAGATACCACGTTTTCATGTGATATCAATTTGAGGTAATAGAAGATGTATTGAATACTAAGATACCAGGTTTTCATGTGATATCAATTTGAGATAATAGAAGATGTATTGAATACTAAGATACCAGGTTTTCATGTTATATCAATTTGAGGTAATAGAAGATGTATTGAATACTAAGATACCAGGTTTTCATTTTATATCAATTTGAGATAATAGAAGATGTATTGACTACTAAGATACCAGGTTTTCATGTGATATCAATTTGAGATAATAGAAGATGTATTGAATACTAAGATACCAGGTTTTATGTTATATCAATTTGAGATAATAGAAGATGCATTGAATACTAAGATACCAGGTTTTCATGTGATATCAATTTGAGATAATAGAAGATGTATTGAATACCAAGATACCAGGTTTTCATGTTATATTAATTTGAGATAATAGAAGATGTATTGAATACTAAGATACCAGGTTTTCATGTTATATAAATTTGTGATAATAGAAGATGTATTGACTACTAAGATACCAGGTTTTCATGTGATATTAATTTGAGATAATAGAAGATGTATTGAATTCTAAGATACCAGGTTTTCATGTTATATCAATTTGAGATAATAGAAGATGTATTGAATACCAAGATACCAGGTTTTCATGTTATATCAATTTGAGATAATAGAAGATGTATTGAATACTGAGATACCAGGTTTCATGTTATATCAATTTGAGGTAATAGAAGATGTATTGAATACTGAGATACCAGGTTTTCATTTTATATCAATTTGAGGTAATAGAAGATGTATTGAATACTAAGATACCAGGTTTTCATGTTATATCAATTTGAGGTAATAGAAGATATATTGAATACTAAGATACCAGGTTTTCATGTTATATCAATTTGAGGTAATAGAAGATGTATTGAATACTATGATACCAGGTTTTCATGTTATATCAATTTGAGGTAATAGAAGATGTATTGAATACCAAGATACCAGGTTTTCATGTATATCAATTTGAGGTAATAGAAGATGTATTGAATACCAAGATACCAGGTTTTCATGTGATATCAATTTGAGATAATAGAAGATGTATTGAATACTAAGATACCAGGTTTTCATTTATATTAATTTGAGATAATAGAAGATGTATTGAATACTAAGATACCAGGTTTTCATGTTATATCAATTGGAGGTAATAGAAGATGTATTGAATACCAAGATACCAGGTTTTCATGTGATATCAATTTGAGATAATAGAAGATGTATTGAATACCAAGATACCAGGTTTTCATGTGATATCAATTTGAGGTAATAGAAGATGTATTGAATACTAAGATACCAGGTTTTCATGGTATATCAATTTGAGATAATAGAAGATGTATTGATTACCAAGATACCAGGTTTTCATGTTATATCAATTTGAGGTAATAGAAGATGTATTGAATACTAAGATACCAGGTTTTCATGTTATATCAATTTGAGATAATAGAAGATGTATTGAATACTAAGATACCAGGTTTTCATGTTATATCAATTTGAGATAATAGAAGATGTATTGAATACCAAGATACCAGGTTTTCATGTTATATCAATTTGAGATAATAGAAGATGTATTGAATACTAAGATACCAGGTTTTCATGTTATATCAATTTGAGATAATAGAAGATGTATTGAATACTAAGATACCAGGTTTTCATGTTATATCAATTTGAGATAATAGAAGATGTATTGAATACTAAGATACCAGGTTTTCATATTATATCAATTTGAGGTAATAGAAGATGTATTGAATTCTAAGATACCAGGTTTTTATGTTATATCAATTTGAGGTAATAGAAGATGTATTGAATACTAAGATACCAGGTTTTCATGTGATATCAATTTGAGGTAATAGAAGATGTATTGAATACTAAGATACCAGGTTTTCATGTGATATCAATTTGAGGTAAGAGAAGATGTATTGAATACCAAGATACCAGGTTTGCATGTTATATCAATTTGAGATAATAGAAGATGTATTGAATACTAAGATACCAGGTTTTCATGTGATATCAATTTGAGGTAAGAGAAGATGTATTGAATACAAGATACCAGGTTTGCATGTTATATCAATTTGAGATAATAGAAGATGTATTGAATACTAAGATACCAGGTTTTCATTTTATATCAATTTGAGGTAATAGAAGATGTATTGAATACTAAGATACCAGGTTTTCATATTATATCAATTTGAGGTAATAGAAGATGTATTGAAATCTAAGATACCAGGTTTTCATTTGATATCAATTTGAGATAATAGAAGATTCGAAAAAATAGATAAATAGGACGACAACTTAATCGAAATCTGCAGAGGTAAACAATAGGTCATGCAACCTTAGAAGAATTCAATCAGGTATAAAAACAGACATGTAAATATACATATACAGGCGGATATTATAAGCTTTACATCCACTTAATGCAAATAATTGTCAGGCTATGCAAAGCAGGTTCAAAAGTTAAATATTCAAAATCTATTGTAATATAAATTTGTAATTCATAATACAAAGTTCCCGCATTTAATGTTCAATCATTCATAGATAGTAAATTAAGTTTCTAGCTTTCTGATTGTCTAATAGGTGGTCTCGAATACATTCGAGACCAGCAAGATGTACGTTAGGAGAATGATGATGATCAACACTATCCATATATTAACATTCTTATTAAGCATAATAACTGTACATCATCCTAGGTCTCAAATGGCACAATTT
Source organism: Chiridota heheva (assembly GCA_020152595.1). NCBI lineage: Eukaryota > Metazoa > Echinodermata > Holothuroidea > Apodida > Chiridotidae > Chiridota > Chiridota heheva. The sequence continues at coordinate 522,236 of JAIGNY010003204.1, forward strand.
TAGATTTGTAAGGCTCTGTTTGGCTAATCGATGATCTGGAATACGTTCAAGAAAATGACGCCACGATGAGTGTTAGGAGAATATAAAAAATGATCAAAATAAATTCTTTTTTCCTCTCTATATTTTCACCTAGAAAAATATATATTAATGAATGGGGATAAAAGCGATGGTGGCCGGTCTCAAATGGCATTTGAGACCGTGGATGACGTCATCATAGAGCCAGCGGACCTCGGATATCGCCTCGGTCCGCTTAAACCGTGCGATGACGTTATCCTTGGTCTTGAGACTGGCCACTCTCGCATTTATTTCCTAATTATCGATTAGTCACTTAGTATAGGTGCAAGAAAGATTTGAATAAGTTGAATTCCTGAGCGGCCGTAAGGTCGTGTCACACATATCATGCTGTCATGGCTTAGCAGTACGGCATCTACGAACGGTTTTACAATTATAAACATCAACTCTACAAAATTTTAAAGAAATAGTTCAGTGGTCGAGCAAGTTTATTTTATGTTAAAGATAACTTCAAAAGAAACAAAATGGCGAATAAAGCATTCAAAAATCTTAAACCGTTTAAGAGATATTTTAGTTTAAAGCTCTGTCTTATCTATGTAGAAGTGGCTGGTGTAGAAGGACTACTATGAAAAGTCGGCGCTCCCATCCTTACATTCTTAACAATTATTAATGTGTTTTCAAGAAAATTGATTTACCTTTTTTAATACTTGAATTTGTCCTCAAAGTTTCTTCAGGTGGTGTATCAAAATTACCCGTACTAGATTCTTATTTAATACTTTCTGGGCGTATCCAATAGTTTTTAAGCCACGAAATCGCAGGACAAAATATGATAGAATACATACAGATTTTGAGCAATCTGAGTATGTGACATCACAACTAGTATGATTTTAGTCGTTTTGACACAAATGGGTATAAATATTGATGCTAAAGACCAGAAATTGTATACAGTAGCTCTCCACGCTTGTCAAAAGCTTAATTATTTTCAGATTTTAAAATCTCTAAAAATTAGTGTTGATTGGTTATGCATTCCAAGAGATGTGCTTTTCTCGACAAACTCACTATGTGTGACGGTTTCGTAATATTTATGAGTCATATCCTACAGACCAATTGCACGTTGTCCTCGTAATATTATACATATTCAATAGTTCCGAAGTAGGCAATCAACATTTTCGTTTTTCACGTTGTCGAGCGCGAGAATTTTCTGATTGGCTGTCAATCCGAAATTAACATAATCGACTCCTGGAGCTTTACATATTCTTGTCTGAGGTCGCCAAAAGGACCACATTTGATGATGGTGTGGAAGCATTCATCTATGACGAAGTATATGACAATGGTGACACAATCACATCAGTTGATACCATCACCAAATATATTGATAATTGAGTTCATACCTTTATGATATCAGTTGATACCTCCATGTAAGTTGATACCTTCACCTTATAAGTTGATACTTCATGAAATAAGTTGACACCTCCATCCCATGTGGTCCTTTTGGCGTTCCATATTTGAATGCTTTAAATTACGAAATCAACGTAGAGGCTTTGCAAAGCTGAAGTATTATACGGATTGGATGGCTAAGAAGGGTTCTACGTCGGGACTTATTTGTGAAAGAGTTGGTATTTCATTCGAATTTCTGCAATCAACTTCAATATAGCAGAGCTGTTCTGCCAACTAAATTTATTCAAAAATATAGTTTCTACTGATACAATTGAGTGGGAAAACATAGAAAACGTACAATTGTAGCGACTCAAGCAAAATAATCATTATCAGTTAGCACCATTTTGATCAATATTCTCAGGAAACAAACAGAAATATACTGATGCTTATCAGTATAAATCAAGCTCTAAGATTATCGTATTTAATAATAACTTATGTTCTTCCTTCGTCTTGCTTCAAATACTGGAGTTTGTATCCGTATTTGTATCCCATCACTACAGCATACATGTGTCCATGTACCTCTATTTCACCTGTAAACACCATCACCGTATTTGTATCCCATCACTACAGCATACATGTGTCCATGTACCTCTATTTCACCTGTAAAGACCATCACCGTATTTGTATCCCATCACTACAGCATACATGTGTCCATGTACCTCTATTTCACCTGTAAACACCATCACCGTATTTGTATCCCATCACTACAGCATACATGTGTCCATGTACCTCTATTTCACCTGTAAACACCATCACCGTATTTGTATCCCATCACTACAGCATACATGTGTCCATGTACCTCTATTTCACCTGTAAACACCATCACCGTATTTGTATCCCATCACTACAGCATACATGTGTCCATGTACCTATTTCACCTGTAAACACCATCACCGTATTTGTATCCCATCACTACAGCATACATGTGTCCATGTACTCTATTTCACCTGTAAAGACCATCACCGTATTTGTATCCCATCACTACAGCATACATGTGTCCATGTACCTCTATTTCACCTGTAAACACCATCACCGTATTTGTATCCCATCACTACAGCATACATGTGTCCATGTACCTCTATTTCACCTGTAAACACCATCACTGTATTTGTATCCCATCACTACAGCATACATGTGTCCATGTACCTCTATTTCACCTGTAAAGACCATCACTGTATTTGTATCCCATCACTACAGCATACATGTGTCCATGTACCTCTATTTCACCTGTAAACACCATCACTGTATTTGTATCCCATCACTACAGCATACATGTGTCCATGTACCTCTATTTCACCTGTAAACACCATCACCGTATTTGTATCCCATCACTACAGCATACATGTGTCCATGTACCTCTATTTCACCTGTAAAGACCATCACCGTATTTGTATCCCATCACTACAGCATACATGTGTCCATGTACCTCTATTTCACCTGTAAACACCATCAATCAATTGTCCTGTTGTCTTTTATTCATGACGTAATTATGGGAGATCCTGAGAAATGAAGACTTCAAACCGGCTGAGAATCTTTTGAAGTCTATTCATGGAATTCGCATGTTTTACAGTCAAGTTAAACAGTCAGCCAATTTTAGATGTTTTGCCATATTCAGTGGATAGTAAGCAATCACAAACATTTCATTTATAATGAAGCAAGTGTTAACATATTTTTACACAAATAACAAATACTTTAAACTAAACTCCTAAATTCGGAAGTGAAAATTTGTTTGACATATTGTTGTTCTCTAAATGAAGATGGCCTTGAATAAACCCTGCATTCTAAAACTAACTGAAAAACAAAGCATGCATCATTGGAAAGTTTCTACACGATAAGGTCCTTTAAATCTCCTTCTTTTTCAGTAACCAGTTAGCCACGGAAATTCAGGAGTACGTACCTCTATTTCATCTGTAAACGCCATCAATCATTTTTGCAAAACTACTCAACAAAAAAGTTCTGCGGTTATTTACAGATTATTAGCTCTATTGCCTTTGTTTGACGGACCAGTAAATTCTATTATCTAAATTTCCTTCGGGGGAAGTAATTTACGAAAGCTACATAATTTATTCATTGTTATCTACAGATGAGTACAACGCTTAAGAATGAAAACAGAAATCCCTAAATAGCAAGCATATGACAAGAAAGCATACATTTATTCATGTAGTGAAACTTTTTCCCTCTTGAAAAAAATTACCTTTACTGAAGAAAGTAATGCTTACTTGGGGGGGGTAGGTGGGGTTGGGCTTGGGGTGGGAGGGGTGGGGAAGCGGGTGTGGGGAGCCGGGTGTGGGGGAGCGGGTGTGGGGGAGCGGGTGTGGGGGAGCGGGGTGTGGGAGCGGGTGTGGGGAGGGGGTGTGTGGGAGCGGGTGTGGGGAGGGTGTGGAGAGGGGTGGGTGGGGAGCGGGTGTGGGGGAGCGGGTGTGGGGGAGAGGAGTGTGGGGAGGGTGGGGTTGGGGTAGGAAGGGGTGGGGAATGGGGTGGGGAGGGGTAAGAAGGGGTGGGGAGGGGTGGGGTAGGTTAAAAGATATCATAAAGAGCGTACAAGAGCTTTTACTTTATGATTGAAATCGATTAACCAGTTAACACAATGATAAAGGCTTAATTTTTATTTTACAAAATAATAAGAGGCTTAAAGCTTTTTCAAATACAATATCATGTCCATTTTATATAAAAGGTAACTTCACAAGAAACAAAATGGTGAAGAAAGCATTACAGAATCTTATTTCATTAAGGAGATATTCAAGTGTAAAGCTCTGTCTTACATGTGTAGAAATAACTCGTGTAGTAAGTATACTGTGGAAAGTTGGCGTATTAATCATCACATTCTTTCTTACATTCTTAACAACTGTTAATGTATTTTACAGAAAATGTGTTTAACTTTTTTCTTGTCTCAATCATTTTCCTTTAACAATCTTGAGGTGCTTAATTATATTAAAGTTTACAAGATTCTGCTTTACTATTTTCCTGACATATCCAATGGTCTTTAAGCCACAAAATTGAAGGACAAAATATGATAGAATACATAAAGAATTTGAGGCTTATGAGACAGTGACAATGGACATCACAACTAGTCTAAATTCAGTCGTTTCTATGCAAATGATACCAAACTTAAATATCTCCCTAAATATCTAGCCAAGTCATTTCTATTTTCTAGACCGGATTTTTTTATCCCTGGTTTTTTATAATAGTTTTTGTGTCATATTAAGAAAGTTGCCTTTTATTTCAATGCGTATAAAACGTTTAAGACAATTCAATTCTAGTGAAGAATGGGTGATATCGATTAAAGAGGTAATTTAAATTTACTTGACCCGTCACTAATATATAGTCATAAATACTAGTAACGTCACTTCCGCTGTGGTAATTGCTTGGCTCGTTGTGATTGTGTAAATATTTCGACCAATCAGAAACGTTGGATAGTGATGTATTTTGATCTCTACGTTACCACGAAATTTTGGCTGTAATGTCGGAATTCATAACATTCAAAATAATTTCATTATTTTTAAGAACCTTACTGATCCTTAAAGGGAAAGGTATCGTCCCATAAATACATTCAAAAGTGAACGTCGCCAAGCTTGTAACGTCACTTCCGGTTTTCAATTTTCCTTAATGATAGCGAGAAATTTCCTGATGTTATCGATATTACATGTGGGCCCATATGTTCTGTCCAGCGGATGAGTGATCGATAACATCACAGATTTCTCGCAATCAATAAAAGGAACATTGAAAACCGGAAGCGACGTTACTAGCACAGCGGCGTTCACTTCTGAAAAAAAAAAGTATGAGACGATAACTTTCCTTTAAAGTAAGCTATCTCATAATTACATTTTCTATGAATATCTACTATGAGCTGCACATGTTTGCCCATCTTCGTGTTACGTGGGTATATACTTATGAGTAATATAGCGCTGCTAGCATTTTACAAATATTTTATACAATGCACGGTGCTTGTATGGATGACATGAATTTTGTATTTGAGTTTTTATCCAAACGGTCAAAATATGACGTAAAAAGCATACACTTCTGGAGAAATGAATTCTTCATTATGTGAGAATACGGTTGCATTTTACTGTAACTTTAAGTGCAACATAAAAATTACATATCTTTAAAAAGAATAATCTTATCTTCACAATATAGTTAGCTCTCCAGACCGGTATAAAGTCTTTATTTCTTAGGATCTCCTATAATTACATCACGAATAAAAGACATAACTATGACGTAATTAAAACAGGCTGATTGAAGTTATTAGACGAAAGTAAGCCGAGCGTAAAATATACCTTTAAAGTACATTTACTTTCTCCTACATTCAGTCTTTATTAACTGCTGTTGGGTGTTGCTCCCGGCATCTCTAGCTTATGCTTTTAGTATTTACTTTCAGATTAAAATTCATTAAATGCGGTTTGTTATGATGATGAGAAAGTGGTCTCCTTCTCTGAAATGAGAAGACCCTGTATACGTTAACAAGAGAAAGTAATTACAAGCAGTTTTCTTACAACACCGTAGAAGAAATGTATATGTGAACCATTATTGGTGGTTCATTTTCTTTATGATTTCTTCCATATATTACACCATGTCTGTCAACTTAATTTCATCAGAACTGTTGATATTGTTTATATGACGAGAGACCTGTGTTTATAGCATCTTTAAATATTTTCATGCCCATTTGAAAACCTCATAATGATACGAATATCAGTTGTTTATAATATTAGTGATCGTATTTCGCACCTAAATATGATACGTCGTGTGTTTTCATTACTACTAGAGCATTGTTTGTCCTAAAACACATTTGACTGCTATCAATTTTTCAATTAATGTCAATAGGTAGTCACTGTACAGTTCCTTTTATGACTGTTTTCAGTTGTCTGAGCTTTGACATTTTAACATATGCTAGTGTTTAACTGATGTATTGATACTTCTTTATTTTATGTGCATTTCAAGAAACCACAATGATCGTTTTCAGTATCGGTGAGCAGGACAGTCGGTGGTTTTCTTTGAAACCAAGAACTATACACGTCCGGCAGCATGCCTAAGTAATGGGAAAATAAATGTTCCGAAAAATGGGAACATTTTGCTACATGCAAGCCGCCATGCATGTTGTTATATTTCCCATGATCCTTTGCTATCCTAACGTTGAAGCTTTATGCAATAGTACATACTTCAAATTTGAAATACCTCGGGAAACATATCTTTACTAGGGGAAACTTAAAACTCATAAAAATGTCCCCATTACTGTCATGGCTAAAACTTTTCCACTCCCATTTGATATGTTCACCACGCCGTTTTCGAAATATTAGAAATAATAGACAATAGAGCTGGAATTTTAGGCGGGAAACGGCCATTAAAAGATTCAAATATATTTCAACACAATGATTTTTGGCATTTCAATTACATAAATTAGAAACTATGACATTCTATTGAAACATCTAAACAATATAGCTGCATGACTTCAATATTCTCGTGTGTTATAAAAGCTCCTATTAATAGGCACGTTTCCGGACAGATAACAGCTTCTTGATCATCGCTTTACTTTCGAAGGTTTGTTTTCTGATAACAAGCTGATTTGTTTGTATATCTGATAATCGTCAAAGGTGATAGGCAAGAGTAAACTGGTAATTATAATCAGTAACAAGATCAAATCATTAAAATATACAAAATTACTATCACTAAAAAGTGAAGAAAAAATTGTTTTGTTTAGGATAAATCTATCTTCTGGAAAAAAGATATATTGTAAACGTATGACTACACAGTTGAAACCCCTCGTTCTAGTATAATGTACGTATTTTTCACCTTAGTATGATACGTCACATGTTTTCAATACTAGAGCATTTTGGTCTGAATCATATTCGACTTCTATTAATTCTTCCACCGTTTAATAAGCATGCCAAGAGGTAGCCACACTTGCTTTACTGTCTTCTACGTCATCTGAGCTATGACATTTGAAGGAATATTCCCATGGATTTTCATTTCTTCTTATATGATAGAGAAAATTTGTAGAAACAAAGTGGTGAAAAAACTATGTTAATTTCTTATTCCATTTAGAAGTTATAACAATCTAAAAAGTAGAAAAATGTTCCTAAAACACCTTGTACAGTATATGTCCTTCAGCTTGGTGACGGCATCAGGGCAATTCCAGCACAGTTCTTATGTATTTCTGATAAATTTAATCACCCTTGTTTGACATTATCGAACAGCATTTTTGGTTCATTATAGTGATAGGGTGAAATATGTAATTTACAAAAAAGCATTTTTTTTTCTTCTTGGTGTACATCACATTTACAAAGATATAAAAAATCCAAATCATTTAAAAAGAAATACAAAAGATGTTTTGTTGAATTTGTGTCTATGACATCACAGACGTTGCCATTCAGTCACTTTTGTCCAAATTCAAAAATACTTTAAAATTTTCTAACTTCTAAACGGAATGAGATATTAACATAGTTTTTAACCACTTTTTTCTCAATTTTGTCTGTATCATATCTGACAAAATGATAATCCATGGGAACATTCCTTTAAACAATTGATACAATTTAACTGTATTAATACGTCTCTACATGCCTTTTAAGGAATCACAATGATGCCTTTCAAGAAATCACAATGATAACTTTCATCACCGGTTAACAGGCCAGTCGGTCGTTTCTCGGTAAGCTGGTCAGTCGGTCGTTTCTTGGTAAGCTGGTCAGTCGGTCGTTTCTCGGTAAGCTGGTCAGTCGGTCGTTTCTCGGTAAGCTGGTCAGTCGATCGTTTTCGGTAAGCTGGTCAGTCGATCGTTTCTCAGTAAAAAAAGTTTTTTTGGTCAGTCGGTCGTTTCTCGGTAAGCTGGTCAGTCGGTCGTTTTCTCGGTAAGCTGGTCAGTCGGTCGTTTCTCGGTAAGCTGGTCAGTCGATCGTTTCTCGGTAAGCTGGTCAGTCGATCGTTTCTCGGTAAGCTGGTCAGTCGATCGTTTCTCGGTAAGCTGGTCAGTCGGTCGTTTCTCGGTAAGCTGGTCAGTCGGTCGTTTCTCGGTAAGCTGGTCAGTCGGTCGTTTCTCGGTAAGCTGGTCAGTCGGTCGTTTCTCGGTAAGCTGGTCAGTCGATCGTTTCTCGGTAAGCTGGTCAGTCGATCGTTTCTCGGTAAGCTGGTCAGTCGATCGTTTCTCGGTAAGCTGGTCAGTCGATCGTTTCTCGGTAGATTTGTTTTTTAAACAAAGGCTGTGGGAGGGAAACGAAAGATGGGAGGATGCAGGACGTTTTGTATGAATGCCGTACTGCGTGATGCTGAAATGGTGAGAATGGAGCTAGGCACGTGCATAGTTGACACCGTGGACGCCATGTTACAGGAATTGAATTGATTGATTGAAACGGAAGTAAATGCTTCTTGAATAAAATAGTTTCTGATAACCTGATTTTTTGTTTATCTGATGATCGTCTAAAGTGAAAGGCAGCAGTAGATATAATCAAAAAGATTATATGATTTTAAATCTATAATATAATCATCACTAAAAATTGAAAGCTACTTTTAGTACAATCTGATAACGGACGCGTGATTGTGGGTGATGTTTTCTTTAGCAGCCTGCATGGCATAAATCTTAGGTTAGACGTACTTTATATAAGAAGTGGTTTAAATCGAGAACAAACACTTGCTATCAGCCTATTGAACGACTTGAACTCTTGAAGTTCTCCTTGAAATATACGTTACAACTTTCAATTCATTACCTTTCACAATTACATACGTAAATCGTCTCGAATTTTGATGCATATGGTCACGAAAAGCTAACATTTGCCATAGTTCAAAAGACTGGTTCGTGAGAAACTTGGTCGCACGTTCGATATGAAACAAATAATAAACATTTCCACGAGTTTGAGATGAACATTCAGGCTAATGATAATTTTCTACTAACTATTGGTTGACTTATTTTCGTTAATCTCATGAAAGGGGAGTGTTCCAATTGAGAACATCCTCACTTTTTACATCATGGTAGGCATAGGATGTTATAATGCGAATCTGATTACAGTACACTCGTCTTGGAGTCTGTGAATCTATATACTTGTAACTAACAAGTGTTGACTTCTGAGAAAAACCGTCGTACGTCGAAGTAAAAAAAAACACTTGAAATTTACTTTAAGACTGTTAGAAATGATTTGATCATTTAAATTGTTTTAGACATCGTTATGCTTTCTGTACGCTTTTTTCCTTTTATTTAACATTTTGATTAAGTTCAGAGTAACGAAAATGTTTTTATTTATAAATGTTCAATATTTATGTACAAAATTACAAAAGGTTAAAATTATATACGAAAGGTATTCTCTTTTTCATGCATTACAAAGTTGCATATTAAAACATGAAATAAAGAAATAAAAAAATCTTCGCCCATTCTATACCTGCGCTCTACAAAAAGGAATGGTCAAATTTGACCATAACATGGTCAACTCTGCAACGAACCATCTTTGGTCAAAATGGAACGACCATAACATATGGTAATTATGGACAAATTCGACCAAATTGTGGTCACATTTTTCCAAATATCACTGTAAGCTCAGTGCGCATGATTGAGTCTCCCGATCAGGGGACTTATTGAGTCCCCTGATCGGCGGAACGAACTGAACTGCTTTCACCAACTTATGGTCGAGCAACTTGAAATTTCATATTGTTTTGTCCTTTTCCCTACCAACTTAGATAACATCTGCATTGTCTTATTAAGGAATGGGACAAAAAGTTTTGAAAATTCACAAAATCTCACAGTGGACGTGAGTATCTACATCATACAATCATACCTGAAATTATTTTGTAGAAAGCATAAACTATACTTTGTAAACAGAGAATTAAAAGTGAACGAATGCTTGCATTGAGAAGTAGATATAGTGGATAAACTAATATAAAACCTAAGAATTGTTCGCGGCTGTAAAAATACTAGAAACATTCGGAAGAAAAATGTTAATAGAGCGGAAAATTATCATGGTGGTTCTAAAAGGACATTTCATATGTGGATATTTTGGTCTCTGAGAAACTTATAACCTTATTAACAGTTTGATAATTCGATATTTTGACATTGTTTTTGTTTCTTTCTTTGAGCATGTAAGAAGTTACATAGTAGCATTCATTAGCATGTAAATGAATTGGGTAACGAATACAAACTCGAATCTCACATTACAAAAAGTTGAAATTCGCAATCGAACAGCCGAAATGAATCAAAACAAAAGGTCGGAATCACGATATCTTGTCTGCGTCTTCACAAATACAGTAGAATTAATAGTGATATTGTATAATTCCTTTACACTATTGGGGAATACTAACTCAAGAACATTGTAAGAAAGGTTCGTTTAAAGACCATTAAATCATAACCTGCATATTATGCATGAGGCAGCACAAATTTAATAAAAAACAAATAAAGCTGATGATCAAATGATAAGATTCAATGAAACACAACAAGCAAAAGATCATGTCACTGACAGTTCCGACCAATTACAAGACTTATTAATATTCAATGACCTGTGCCGAAGCGTTAACTCTGGAGGAAACGGAACCGATTTGGAATGGAATAACAAGCTTAACTGGACATGTCACGCTTTAATTGAGCAAAACGGTGACCTTTGTGATATCGATGTAATCTTCACCAGTTTAATTTCAATATAAGGAAAATATCCAATATTTGAAAATAATCAGGTCAAAATATTGTAGTCTTCTCTCGTAAAAATGTTGAAAGTGTTTAATTTTCTGATATGGCGTGCTGGGAGAATATTTTGCAATATATCGCATTGTCATAACCAAAGAAAACGGTGATAGCAATTTGGACCCTGTTTATTGATTAATTAATATGGGAGGATTACACTGTCATTGTTTGAACACATATGTAATATATAGGCCAGAAGAAAGTATACCGCAAATTACCTAATTCCCATCATATTTCAAGAAAGATGTGTAATGTGGTCGTGGAAGCAACAAAGGTAGAAATGAATTCAAAATTCCCTTCACACAAATATTTTTTCATGTTTCCAAATTAAGAATATTATAGTTTCAATCCTTAGAGGAATATGGACGTGTAAGTAGCAATATTTGCCTGTTTGCTAAATTGCTATGCAATATATTAAAGGAAAAGTGTCGTCCCATAAATACATCGGAAGTGAACGCAGCCATGCTGGTTACGTCACTTACGGTTTTTAATTTTCCATATTGATCGCGAGAAATATGCGATTTTATCGATCACACATCCGTCAGCAAAAGAATATGGGGATCTACATGTATTATTGAGATTTCTCGTATTCAATAAGGAAAATTTAAAACAAGAAGTGACTTTACTAGCAAAGCGGCTTTCACATCTGAATTTATTTATGGGACGATACCTTTCCTTTAAAGTAAGTTTATTCAAATAAGCTTTAGGCTATCAGCCTATGGCAATACATGTAAACAAACATACACTGCATACACTGAGTACATGGATTAAATCAAATTAATTACTTAAGAATTCAAGACATTATGAAGAAATTTGTCTCTTAGAAACATAGCATGAAATATGAAATTAGAAATATCATGCACACACTCCTTTCTATAATTAAATTTTCGTATGTTGGTAAACTTTATCAAAAATAAGCATAGCAGCAAAAAAGTCCATCAAAATTGGTTAAACATTGACCATATTATACCGTTTTCAAATCTCAAGCATGAGCATGCACTTTTTTGTTGTCTAAAATCTCTTCTTTTGTTGGGAACCTTTTTTTAAAGAAAATCCTTTGTTTTTTTAAACGTGACAATTCTTTGAAGTGGTGCATTGAGCAGCAAATTAAGACCAAAAGTGTGTCTGTGTTTACCATACTCCCTATCGATTTCTGATTAGTTTTTACCACACTCCCTATCGATCTCTAATCAGTTTTTACCATACTCCCTATCGATTTCTAATTAGTTTTTACCATACCCCTATCGATTTCTGATTAGTTTTTACCATACTCCCTATCGATTTCTGTCTTTACCATACCCCCTATCGATTTCTGTCTTTACCATACTCCCTATCGATTTCTGTCTTTACCATACTCCCTATCGATTTCTGTCTTTACCATACTCCCTATCGATTTCTGTCTTTACCATACTCCCTATCGATTTCTGTCTTTACCATACTCCCTATCGATTTCTAATTAGTTTCACATGATTTTCAGTTACTGGGATTTCGGAAAAAAATCAACAAAATTACATTGAGATTTTGAATCACAAAATTGACATGAAACAAAAACTGATCAAACTTTCATTAGCCATGAATCCAAACTTAAATGCGTTTTTTCTTTCTTCAAAGTTAATCTGCATAAATATTAATGCTCTTTCAACCAATATAGAAAACGCTTGGCCTACACGCCCATAAATCTTTAAGCGAAGAACCTCTAGGTGGAATATTCAAGGTTCCATGGACATCCAATTAACCTCTCTGATTAACTTAATAAGCCACACCCATAGCAACGCGGTGACTAGGTGGGGAAAACAACCTTAAATCCGCAATCATGCATGACCAATGCATTGACATTTGGATGTTCATTTGGCCTGCCGCAAACGTTGATCCATTTTTGGCACTTCTCCGGATCTTAATTAGAGCTTTTAGCAAAAGTAATAAACAAAATTCCGTTTGTTAACAGTTCTGGGTAACGGGAATCGGATTTACAAAACCGGTAGTAGGCCCGTAAGCGCAATTTTTGTTCTTTTTATTGTCACCGAGTCTGTGTGTGCAGGAGTTTTTAGTGTATAGTATATTGCATTGACTGCATGAGCGAGCGCCGCTAGCTAGCTATGCTGTACCAGTACCGCGTAGAAATTTTGCCCCACAAATTTTGTTGCTAGGCAAATTCATGCGATGATTGGTTGAAAAAGCTGTCAATCATCTAACTCAGTGATTTGAAGAGTGGTTCAAGAGCTAAGAAATTTCGAAATCAGTTTCAAATTGATTAATATACCGTTGTTATAGTCAAAACAGAAATTTCGTTTTTATATCTCTTACTGTTACGTACATGGAATCTATTTCAACCCTTTCAGCAATTATCTGGTTAATCTCCTTGATATATTTCATTCGCACAACAGGTCATCCCTTTCAGCAATTATCTGGTTAATCTCCTTGATATATTTCATTCGCACAACAGGTCATCTTAGAATAATTTATGCAGACAGTCAATGCAGCTAATCCTGTGAATATCAAATAAACAGATGGTCCTTTTCTCTCCCCTTTCTCGACTGCTTAAAGGCCATTTGTTGTCTCTAACGTATGAGGTAAATATAACTCAAATCGTAGGCTTTGATTGGTCGAAATACGATGACCTAATGTGCAAGTATACTGATAGGCCAATCAGTAATCGCTTGGAATAACATGTACGCCACCACATTTTAATCACTATAGATGGCCTTTTAACTCTGAAACATTTGACACAAATATTATCAAAGCTTTAAATTTTAGTCTTTATTTTCTACGCGGGCATAAACTTATAATTCGGGTTCAATAATTTGTATCCTCATTTTTTTTCTCTATAAGATTTCGTGAATCTTTCATTTGTAAATAACCTGGGGCTGCCATGCGCATGGATCATTAACCATGCAATTAAACGTTTTTCTTGCAATGATCTGCATACAAGTAAATTTTGCATGCAAGATTTACAGAGCGAGACAGAAATTGGTTTTGATGAGCTGATACACGTGAAATGTTACAATCAGTGATAATATATCAGGAGATCTTTTCCTCATTTCTCTTTGAGGCAAAAGGGGATCATTAGATTTGCATGAAAACACACGTTATTCTCTTAAAAGCAGATCATTCGAAGAAAATGACATGGATATTTGTTGTCCTATATCTCCACATGTCGTCAGCAATGAATCATTTGATAGAGTTTTCCCAACAGAGATAATAATGGAAATCTTAGCCCTATCAGCAACAAACCATTTCATTAGAAATTGATGATACCTCAACTTAGAGAAAATTCTTTTTGATTCAAATCAAGGTAACTACTATCTGTTCAAATGTAGGGCACTCTGGCTTAAAATAGAGGTAGACTAAACAGAACATGGAGGAGTACCGTCGAGGCAGAACTAAAGAAGCTCAAGCGCACCTGGAGTACAGTAGGATGATGGCCAAAGACAGGGAGCAGGGCGTGTCTAGCTTTTCATTTTTGTGAGAAACACACAGTCATGCTCCCACCCCCCTCCGGAACGGGTTTATATTGATATCTGTATTTATAATTGAAGGAAATTTGTTAGAAATTTTGGCAACATTTTCAGAAAAATTCCTGAATTCAGTTATTTCCCAGAAATTAAAGAAATGTCCTGAAAATGTCCTGAAATTACCCGAAAATGAAGAGAGTTTACTGAAAATTTAAGAAGATTTCCTAAAAATTCAAACAGCATTTCTAAAAATTTTAGGAGAATTCTTGAAAATTTAAGGAGATTCCTAGAAAATTCAAGAAGAATTCCCAAAATTCAAGATTTCCCAAAAATATTTCATGTTTATTAACCAGTGCAATTTTCATATGGAAAATCTTCGAGTTCTTGCTCCTTGTCAAGGCAAATGTTGATAATTACCCATCGGGCAAAAAAGGTAAAGGCCTATTTGAAAATTATTGTGTATGGGGGGGAGGGGAGTGTCATGGCCCTGATAATATTAAGACTTTCACCTCCTAGCTGAAGGTTTTTGGCTCTATGTTGTAAACATAGGTCCAAACGTAAACGTTTCGGTCCAAAACTGAAGATTATTGAATAATTTTTTTCCAAATTTGAAGATTTTGGGGCCAAAATTAAAGATGTTTGGTATAAAATTGAGGATTTGGGGTGCAAACTGTAAGTTTTGGTTCAAAATTAACAATAATTAAGTCGATATTATTTTTAAATGCCAACATTTGTTTTTAATATGGTTTATATGATATTTTAGTTAATTATATTGATGGCTTTGACAACAAAAATTGTGTGGGCTACAACAATTTCTAGGAGGTCTAAGCCCGCAATAGTCCTCCCACCTCCCCCACTCCCTCAGACACGCCACTTCCGGGGAGGGGTAACGGGAAGTATGTATATATGGCTGGAAATCTCCAACACAATATACCGTGCCGACGGGGTTGGTCATTATCATAAATATCATTAGGGTCTATGGAATAGAATCAGTGGCATAGCCGCCTGAGAATAAGAGGGTTCGTACCTCCTCGCAACTAGAAAGAAATTAAATACGCTTTGCTGAATATTTAAAAATCTCTCAACTTGAAATGAAATGCTCATTCTGTCGATTCGACAGGTAAACTGGTCGGTGGAACTAGGGGTCAAGAGGAGTACAAACAATCCCAATGTTTTAAGGAGATAAACAAGTTCCCCAAACTTCATTTAAACATTAAACAAGAGATATCATAAGGGCCATTTAATTGGGGAATTTTGCCAAAAATATAAAGCTTTCACTTCTACACTGTCCATCTACATATACTATACATTATGGGTATATGGATAAGAGTTTTCCTGTATGCTTGTAGGTTCATCCACTATCTATCTTTGCGTATAATTTTACCAAGGGCGTAGGAAGTAGAGAGAGGCTGGGGAGGGGGCTTTATCCCCCAGTTAAAATTCAGGGGGGCTAAACTATACTTTAACTTCCACCCCCTCCCCACACTTCTCATATACGAACACCCCTTTATACCCACTTCAAATAATATAACTTTATAGGATATTGTCATATGTTATAATTTCTTCGATTATGTTGAAAAAAAAGATAATGCAATTACGATGGAGACTTTATTACTTCTTAGCACCCTCATAATCATTTTGAGCTGATCGAAGCTATTATCATTAAACATAACATTTGCGTGCTACCGCAGACTCTGAGTGCGGGCAGCATTATTATTCTTCACAAAAATGTTTGAATATAACTGTACATGTATAAAGAGAAAGAAATGCTTTTTCATAGACAAAGAACTCTTTTATTATAGGCTGAACAACCCCTTACTTAAATTGAGCCCATGGGCTGACGGGATATACCTAAAAACAGCTCCCCTTATGCTCAGATATGTCAAAGAAGGTTGTTTTATAGATGTAAGCTTGGACATTTTGAACAAACATGTTTTACAGACTGACACGTGTCTTTTCTTTTTGCGTATCTGCCTGGTCTCTTTTTTAGCTCCATGGCCTGGAGTCTACGATCGAATCCTTTTTGTAAAAAGTGATAGACCTATACAAACATTTTTATATATTTAAAACGGCCTCTTATTGA
Organism: Chiridota heheva; assembly: GCA_020152595.1. NCBI lineage: Eukaryota > Metazoa > Echinodermata > Holothuroidea > Apodida > Chiridotidae > Chiridota > Chiridota heheva. Next base: position 538,863 of record JAIGNY010003204.1, read on the forward strand.
CTATGCTTAGGGACCCTAACTTAACCACAACTTGTGCCTTTCATGATGACTGTTAGCAAGTCTGTTAGAGTTCAAAAAGAAGATAACAAGAATGTCACTTTTTCATTCTTCTTAAGAAAAAAAGAAGAGAAAAAATGCCTAAAGCGCCAAACATGCCTAACAAACCATGCCAAAAACGAGGCTTCTGGGTGGGAATGGGGGTCGAGGTCCTTGGAGAAATAAAGCTTCAGCCCCCCAAGAAAAAAAATGTTAATACGCCACTGAATTTTACCCATCATTTTAACAATGTACACATTTCCCTACTGTTTTAAAGTAAAAGAACACATTCTAAATCCATTCAATCAGAGGGTGTCCAATGTGTCCTTCACATTCATACATGTTTCGCCGCCCGTTTTTGGGTAGGTCATTTGGAAATGTTCATATGATTTTTCGTCTTATTTTCTTATAAAAATATAAAAGTGGAGGATATGTCTCTCCCAGCTGCCCAGACAACCAGGTCCCACCAATCCGGTGGCACCGCTAACTCTGCTTTTAAAAATCCTTTTAAAAAAAGCCTGCCTTAAACAGACCGGTGCACGCTCCCGATCGGGAGACCATAATTTAAACTGCTACTAACAGGACTAATAAGTTCAGCCGTTAAATGTTTTGTTGCTTTTCAAATTCTGTAATTCTTAAATTTCGTAAAGTTCGAATCAAGTTGCAGCCTTAAAAATGATATTGAAATTAATATTTCTGGAATTAAAGATTTTTTCTTGTAAAATTTGAGCTTTTGCTAGTGACTAAAACGTTCAATTCTGCAATTGAAATGAATTCTTAAAGATTCTTTTAAATTTCCTCTGAAAGTCAAATTTGCGCTGGTGAAAAATGGAGAAAATGATTTCATCGTTCTGTTGCACCAATAACATTTCGCATGTAATTTTCCTACCTTTCAATTAAACCTTTTTTCACCGTTATGTATTTCTATAGAGAAATTTAAATTTGGAAAGATGCATTGTGGGTTTTAATGAACAAAAAAGTTGGAGATCTCACGTTCGGGTGGGAAAGGGAGGATGGGGGAGAGGGGGGGGGGGGACGTTGACCCAAACTGCTAACATGTTAAACAAAGGTAAATTTTTAAGGGTTTGGAAAATCTATTAACAAGATTTCCCATACTGGACAAACGTATCCAATTAACTACGGAATTAATCAGGGCGCCAGCATTATGTCACGCCTGCATAATGATAATACATGGACAAGGTAATAATTGGATAATGGATCCATAAGATGAAAACAAATATTAGTAAGTAAGAAATCTACCCGATGTTGGCAAGCAGGTCAGTTTTGCTGTACAGCAAATACTCGTTTGACTTAAGATTATATGTTTTAAATTTACTTCCTTTCAAGATGCGTCGCCCAGTTTACTCAGAGAGCTGAAACAACTTTCGCCAATGTTTAGTTTGAGAGTATAAGATGCTTTGGACAGTTATACAACCCTTGAACGATGGCTGCACCCGTAACGATAGAAACCATGCCACTTTATTCAAATTTTATACGAATCTGTCAAGTATGACTATGTCAAATTGTAAAAATAAGTTGGCTGTGTTCTAAGCTCCCATTCAAAAAGAAATTTCAGTGATTTGTCATTCTTTGTATATGTGATTACATTACAAACATTTCACCAGTGTGCCAAAAAGTTGCCTCGCTGTGTAAAATGTGATGCAACGCATATCCAATATAATTTATATGTATTACTTTCTAAATTATTTCTCACATTGTAAATTATTTGAAACAAACTTTGTTTAATTATTGAGATGAGATTTAAGATGAACTTTAAACGATGACATACTTTACCCATCTGCTTAATGTACCTTACATATAATAAAAGATATATATTGATCTTTTACAGTCATACAAGTTTTCTTGAAAACTTATTATTACATTATGATTTTATACTGAGGAATTTGTCTAGTATGTGACATTGTGAAAATTGGCTTTGTTCTGACCTCCACTAAACTATTAAAGAAGCACTTGACACACAAATAGGCGGTCACGCTCCCGAATGGAGATATATCCCAATCTGGAGATTTTTGTCATTATAACCCACAATGCATCTTTCCAAATTCAAATCTCTGTAAAGAAATACATTACGGTTTAAACCAGAGGTAGGAAAAATGCATGCGAAATATTCTCATTTTATTGGTGCAACAGAACGATGAAATATTTTTCTTCATTTTCACTAGCACAAATTTGACTTTCACTGGAGAAATTTAAAATAATCTTTACAAATTCATTTCAATATTTTCAGAAGAGCAGATTTTAACAGCAAAAGCTCAAATTATACAGAAATATTAATGTCAATATTATTTGCAAAGTATGCAACTTTAGAATAAATTAGGAAATATGAAGAGTAAAAACAAATTAACGGCTGTTCTTATTAGCAACAGGTTAAATTATGGTCACTGCGCATGTCTCGATCTCTCAATTTCCGCACCGGGAGCTTGGACTGGACTGGACATAGAAAGGAATGGGAGACGGGAAGGGAATCGTCCCTCTCACTTGTCTCCCAAGAACGATTTTCCAGTTCGGCCGGCAGAACTTTGGAAAACCTCCTACAGTCGTATTCAACCTTGAAATAGAGTACGTTTCTATTGCACAATCAATCCTATCATGAAATCTTGCAACCGGTTTCCTTTTTACGGAAGTTTTCTACACCAATCATTGTTTTTGATTAACGTGCATTTGCTCTTCAATTTAGAGCGCTTACGACAATTCAGAAGCTATGTTTAATTTCCGAATGTTTTTCCAGCTTTTATCTTACATTTACCTTTTATCAAAGAACTTTACAATTATCCAATTATCTTCGAAAGCGCATTAGAAAAAAAAGTATACCGGCAATTAATTCGTGTTTTTTAATTAAAGAACTCGCATGGAAAATTGAATCGTGTTAAAGGAAAGAGTTTTTGGTGGACAAATTTACATTACATAATTGAATATCATGGTGACGCGTTACGTGACATTCATCTTCGTCTGATCGTGATTGTAATGTGATGGTGTACATTTCATTCCAACACGATTACTGATTGGTTTATTTGAGTGTTTGTTTAAATTTGAACTCAAAATATGCACATGATTAATGTTACCTAAAATTAGAAAATATTAATATTCGTTAAAACATTTCGTCAAAGTGAGTGTTGAAATTGAAATAAAAGAAAAAGGCGGAAAATGAAAAACATATTTGGACTAAAAGTGACAATATAGAGAACGAAGCTCACACAAAGAAAGACTATCTTAACATTTAGAAATTTGTCTGGGAAACCATAAGCCAAGACCTTTTTTATTTGCAGTTTAATGTTTTCAGTAAACTGAATGCAGAATCCACCGTGCTTTAAATGTTTCTCTCAACAGCTCAAATTTGAAATTGACTTTGGTCTAATTTCGTAGACTAAGATCTCCTCGACAGTTCGATGCCACTTAACTCCAGTTAAACGTTTCTGAATAGAAACGTGCAGATCCACAAGTCATAACTCTTAACATTGTATCTCAATAGTTTATAATTATTCATATGAACTTGATGAACCAAATCCATACTTAAGTAATAAGTGCTCAATTTCTGCTTGTAATTGAAGCTTCACCTAGGTGGACGCAACGGAGATATAAAGATAACAGAATTATTGGAATTAGATAGGCGAGGGATGTTTTCCATTATGCCCTCTTACAAAGATAACATGTTTAGCATGAGGCCTGTTAACGGGAATTTTAAGGTCAGCTTTTGATATATACTGCTATACCATAATGCTAGAAGGATGGCAAACGTTATGTCTTGGGATTTAAACATTGGGGCACAAACTCTGAATAAACGCAGCGGCAAACACTAAACAAATGAACTGTTGAAACATAGCTTCTAATATGAAAACTTGTGGTTTGAGTTCACATATTGTCACAAACCATGTCGTAAAATAAACATAATTCAAGCCATCAAAAACATTTTTTTTTTGAAGTACGGAACTCGATTGATTAAAGATTGAAGCAGAGTATTTATATGCGTATTTAATTCACAAGGCAAAGAACTTTGGTCCGAGTAGAATGATCCGACTTTAGGAGGGCTATTTACAAGGCAAAGAACTTTGGTCCGAGTAGAATGATCCGACTTTAAGGAGGGCTATTTACAAGGCAAAGAACTTTGGTCCGAGTAGAATGATCCGACTTTAGGAGGGCTATTTACAAGGCAAAGAACTTTGGTCCGAGTAGAATGATCCGACTTTAGGAGGGCTATTTACAAGGCAAAGAACTTTGGTCCGAGTAGAATGATCCGACTTCAGGAGGATTATTTGCGAGTGCAAAGTCCAACAAAGTCCAACATTAGGTCAAGATCTTCTTCCACAACATTAGGTCAAATTCATCCTTAAATTATAATTGTTAAATGTATGGTGACCTAGGATCTAGTGTGCTTGACAAAATACTGAATCTCAAATTGGCAGAGCCGCTTAGGCGTATAATTATTATCATTTATATACAAAATTCGTTCATGTAAAAAATACGCGATAAAACGTATCAATCAAGATCATAACTTATTTGTTCATCCAGCAGTTTATATGGAAAATTGCAAAGTATAAAGCTACTATGTTGAAGGTCTATGGACGTGTAGCACCAATGTGTGCTAAATTGCTCTCTAAAGTCCATGAAAAATGATGAAAATAGCAAAATATTTCATCCAAATCGGTGGAAAATTGACCATTTCAGAGCATTTTGAATTTGTAGGCTAAAATATGCAATTGTTTTCCTCTTTAAATTCCTCTTGTGATGTATGATAGAGCGAAAGTTCCTATCTCCTTTAGTAAACCCTTTGTTTTGTTTTGTTTAATTGCTAGTCACACATCTCTGAAAAATGGAAAGGATTTATAACCAAACAGTTCAAGTGTTGACCATACCCTGAGCCAAAATCTAGCAGGAATAGACTTTGACATCATTTTCAGGAACTGAAATTTAGAAAGGAAATATAAAGAATTACATAAAGCTTTTCAGCTACCCTCCTGGTCATACGTCACAAATTTAACATAAATTATGCATTCACTGCAGATCACTAAAACTTTAATCATTCATAATTAAAAAACTATACGTGCTATTAACAAAATTTAAAGACTGTTGTGTTTAGAATTTATATGCTCTTTATCGAGGGCTAAAAATCTCTAGGCGTCCATAGATCTTTAATAGTTGTTAATCTTCCCGTTTCCGAAACATTTATATGGAATAATATGCCACCAGGGAAATCTTATTCCACCTGTTCACGAAATTAGACCAAATTCATCGAAATTTGAGAAAAACGGTTAAATGTATGTTGAGATAGGTGCTAAATGCGCTTGACAAAACACTGAAACTTTAATTGACAGAGCTGCTTATGCCAAAGGTTAAGTTCTGTAGATCTGCGCGTTTCTATTCAAAAACTTTCAACTGGTGGAGTAAAGTGTCATCAGGAAGATCTTATTTCACAACATTAGGTCAAGATCTTATTCCACAACATTAGGTCAAGATCTTATTCCACAACATTGGGTCAAATTCATCCTTAAATTATAATTGTTAAATGTATGGTGACTTAGGATCTAGTGTGCTTGACAAAATACTGAATCTTGAATTGTCAGAGCCGCTTAGGAGTATCATTATTGACGTCTATATACAGATATACAATAATCATTTATGTAGTCGGTACGCAATAAAACGTATCAAGCAAGATCATAACTTATTTGTCCACCAAGCACTTTATATGGAAAATTGCAAATTATAAAGTTACCATGTTGATATTTATGGATCTGCGCGTTTCTGAAACTTTCATCTTGAGTAATATGTCACTAGGTAGATCGTATTCCACGAAATTATACCAAAATTCAGATTTGAGAAGAAACGGTTAAACGTATTTTCAGATATGTGCGAAATTTGCTTCATAAAGTAAAGAAACTCCAATTGGCAAAGGTCGCAGTAAAACGTATCAATCCTAATTGGAAAAGAAATGGAGAAGTATTCTAAGATGATTATGTCGCATAACAATCATCAAGCAGTCCAGTTTATATGGAAAATTACAAACTATAAACTTACTATGTTAAAAGTTGTGGATCTGCGCGTTTTTGAAACTTTCATCTGGGATAATATGTCACTGCGGAGTTCTTATTCCACGAAATTAGACCAATTTCATCTTTAAATTTGAGAAGCAGAAACCAAAACGTTATGTGGTTCCGATGTTCTTGTAATTATTTAAATATCCCACCTGCATCGTCTAGTAACCAATAATGTTTAAAAGTCATCCCACAATTTCAAGCAGATACACACAACACTAATATCATCTTCATCGACATAAAAATGCATATGCAAATAACATATGCAAATAACATAGATGTCCCAAAACACGTGATTAGATCTAAATATGATAGATTGATTCATCTACAAACAGGGATACACAATTAAGAAAATAGAATTACATTTAAATCATAATCAAAGTAATGATAATACAAATCCCACCGGCACACACACAAACAACCTAATATCACTTAAACCTCTAATGGTAACTCCCTGCTTAACACACAAACAACCTAATATCACTTAAACCTCTAATGGTAACTCCCTGCTTAACACACACAAACAATCTAATATCACTTTAACCTCTAATGGTAACTCCCTGCTTAACACACACAAAACCTAATATCACTTAAACCTCTAATGGTAGCTTCCTGCTTAACACACTTCCTTCGACAAATTGCTTGCCAACAAACTAATCATATTTAGAACATACACGTTTCTAAATTTCCTTAAAAGATAAAACATTCTGTGTCATATAAATGTCCACAATTTCAATGTACAAAATAAAATACCAACTTTTACACATTTAATTAAACTGCATCCATGAAAATAACGAAAGATATCAATATCCACAATTCCAATAAAAAAAACCCAGATACTCTTTTTTAGACATGCTATGTAATTGTATCACATTTTCATAATTTGTTTTTTGCAAAAACGTTGTGCTTTTGCCAAAAAGATATGGGTGTGCTGCCAATGGTCTCATGGAAATTGTGTTTGTTGTAAAAATAACTGTGAAGAGCTCGATTCGTACCGCCGATCGGGGAACTCAATAAGTCCCCCGATCGGGGGACTCGCGATCGGGAGACTCAAGCATGCGCACTGAGCTTACAGTGATATATAGAAGCCACCATTTGTATAGTGAAGTTTCAGTCATAGACGCTTATCAGTCGTTTCATTGAAGGTTTGTAACAAAGTTTGCTTTGTACAAGTTCAATTTCGTGAAAGTAAAACAACTTCGTTATTATCACGCAGTAATTGCTAAATAATTTTCACAAATCTCCAAGTTATTTCTCCTTATTTAAGAAAACCTTATTAAAGCGCGACTGCCTAATGGTAACACATAATAAGATTTCATCACATTTCTTTAAATTTTCTCGAAAACCGCACGGTGAATTTTAAAAGCGCACGGTGAAAAAATAATTCATATGCCATTATTTCAAATCGTGAAGAATAATTTGAACCCTTTGCAGTGGTTGAGTTTCCCGCGCTCGAAATGTGTATAATGCTTATGTTAATCCTATACAAACTTTGAATTTGGATAAATGCATTATGGGATACTTCTGTAAAGGATCCTCCGATCAGGAGAACAAAACTGTTCTCCCCGGCAATCGGGGGTACGAAGCGGACTGTTGAAGAAGATTGGTAGGATAGTTTCCAGTCTTAAAAAAACAAAGTAGCAAATTCAAGAAATCAAACTTTTTATTAACCATACTGCCATAGGAAGTGAAAGATGTAACAAATTTCAAACTTGAATATTAAACAAAAAAAGACCAAAACACTTGAACTTTTATTACTAATATTTCAAAGCAGCATCTGCATTAATTACATGGCTTATGCACTTCCCATCAGGGCTGCCAGACAGCCAGATGCAATAACAGTTTCACGGCCAAACCATCGTATGCGTTTGAGGAACGGTCAAATTTCGGCCAAAACATGCATGAAATTAACGCGGTAACATATATTATAAAATACATTCTTACTTTCCATAGTGCTTTTATTTTCAAAGAAGGACTAAACGCTGATCACGTGACCCTGCTCATTACCTGATGTCAACAATCTGAATACGTCACTGCAAAAACTGAAGTAAATGGGCTTAATCATCCCTAATACTGGGAATGCATAATGTAGTAATGCTGAATTAAAGACAAAGAGTATATCTCTTAGTATGGGCTATTATAATAACAAAGCAACAAAATCTTCTTCTTTTTTTTTGTGGGGAGGGAGAGGCTGGAAGGGGAAGTCTATTTTGTGCATAAAAAAACTCCTGGGATATCCTTTTTGTTGGATAGTAAAAGCTACAAACACAAGCTTTTCAAATAAAAAAGCAACTTATAAAATAAGCTATACTGATCTTTACTGAACTATAAGCCCTATACTGATGTATAATGCATACACTTTCTCAAGTAATTGCAATTACCATCCAATAAAGAAACTTTATCTCTTATTTTTCATAAAGTTCATGGATACCGATATATTTTTTATGTTAATTAACTGTAAGATAGTAATGAACGTGTTTGAAAAATATAACAGAACGAAAACCAATTATTTATTTTTATGCTTTTTTCCACAATGTCCTAAGTGAATGACATTGGTTAATTTACGACAATCTTAATAGGCTGCAGTACAGCAGCAACGCTGTAACGCCGACCAATGAATAATGCAGTAGTCATCCAATGTTCATTGAGTGGAAAAAACACTCTTTTCATGGGAAACATCTTTTTTATTTAATGGAAACGACCAAATTGTGTCCCCTTTTTGACCTTACTAGTCAAACTTTGCAACTGACGGCCAACTTCTGACAAATTCGGACAAATTAAGACTTTACGGCCAAATTTAAATTTCACGGTCAGCGGCAAATCTAGACGCCAAATTTGAGCAACTTGGCCCTGAAAACGGCCAAATGGCAGCCCTTCTGCCCTTTATAATAAATTATGTACTTTACAAGGACCAAACTTGCAACTGACGGCCAACAGGCCAATATCAATACAAATTCGCCAACATGAGACTTTACGGCCAAAGTTAAATTTTACGGTCAGCGGCAAATCTTGACGCCAAATTTGAGGAATTTGGCCGTGAAAACGGCAAATGGCAGCCCTGCTGCCCTTTATCATAAAGTATGTGCTTTACAAGGACGAATCTATATCTTTAAGTAAATAAAGTGAACATTTTCCTCTAGAAGTAAAACAATTTAATCACCAAACACAGCAAAAATGTTTACCATAACAAAAAAGATTGTGTGCAACACAATTTCCATTGTGGGTTTGAGTTAATCCAAATATCATTGCGGGTTCGAGTTAATCTAATTTTCATTCTAGGATTGAGTCAATCTAAGTATCATTCTAGGATTGAGTCAATCTAAATATCATTCTAGGATCGAGTCAATCTAAGTATCACTCTAGGATTGAGTCAATCTAAGTTTCATTCTAAGATTGAGTCAATCTAAGTATCATTCTAGGATTGAGTTAACTTGGGTTTGTTTCAGTCATTCATCTTTTAAGCTTTTGAATGATAAATTCCAGCCCTAAGATATTTCAAAACATCATACAGACATTTTAACACTTGTTGACCAGATTAAACAAGAGAAATATTAAATTTTGTTGCAGAAACAAGTTTAAAGTCAAAATTCAAATCCAGATATCTGAAATTGAAGCACCTGTTTCTCGAAAAATAACAAACTCAAATATGTAATTAACAGTGTTTAAAGGATATATAACATGGTAGCAAAATGTGAGCTAAAATGGTATAAAATATACCATAAACTATATGAAAATATACTCGCAGTATGACATATTTTTTGGTAATTGCAGTATGAAATGATACAATTTTGATACCCGAAATATGAAAAAAAGCATTTTAATACATGCAGTATGAGTACTTAACAAAACAAAAATATCGTAAAAATGGACCAGCAGTACGAAACTAACGGTGTGAAACATCTTTCGGGGTTCTGCACTACAAACATGATGACAAAAACACTATTTTCAGTTTAACATTTTTTATAGTAAAATGATGCGCGCGCGCACACACACACACACACACATGTTTGTAAGAGCTGCCTTATGGGGAATTTGCTTGTGGGGAACTTTTGTAGACCTATAATAGCCTTAAGAGGAATTTTTAACACAGGGTGATCAATGGGTTTGTAATAACTA
>JAIGNY010003199.1:0-5000 GCA_020152595.1 Chiridota heheva
AATCGGAATTGTACGGTTAATTACTGAATTTGAGTTTTCTGTTCAGCAAACGTTTGGTCGAAAAGAGCCTTCGACAGAACACAATCAGTTTGAAGAAATTGTGAATCCATTTTCTGCTTAAAGTACAAATCTTGTTAAGCTGGACAATCATGATATTGCTGACCTATCCGTCATAGCTTTAATCCGGGAAACAAAGAGAGCAGCAGTATGAATTAAGTGTTAACCCATTATTCATCGTGCGTTGTTACGGATTGACCATAGAAGCTGAGGGATGCACGATGCGAAAAAGAAAAAAAATATATAATTATAATTCATAAATAATAATTAAACCGACCAAGTTGCAGGTTTTATTAACAAATTAATTTTCGTTTTTGAACAAATATTGCAGGATTACTTTCATCAACAAATTCCACTTAGATTCATTCGCATTGCGACAAGTCGCAAAGAATGGTGATAAATCTCAACAATTAATATACGCGGAAAAATAACAACTCCCACTGCAAAATTCACTTCAAATGAAAACGGTTGTTTTGATAATTGTCTGTTTTATACAAAATATATTAATAACTTAAAAATGTAATAGTTATGTTGATGTACGAAGGATTTTAGTCATCAAAAGACTGAAATAAATCTATGCAGGCCTATATGCAGGATATACATAGCCTATCGTACTATACCATACTACACGCTATAGCCCAGACTGCAGTCATACGCGTACAGTACATCATACCAGTCGGGAATCTAACCTCTCCCTGAGACCGTTAATGAGTAATTTTCATTTTGCGGACGCCGTGACCTAAGAAGCACTTCCTGCTTTGTAAAGAGGATGGCTTACGATCTAAAATCTGTCACTAATTTTTGCAAATGGATTATGAACTTTTAGATTTATGCAAGAAACCCCAAATTTGAACAAATTGTTCCTATATATGGGAACTATTAACTGACGTACAAATAGAAGCCCCGCCTGCTTGTCGATCAATTTTCTCGAGGATTTCCGAACTTGGAATTGTAAGCTCAAGAATTTGGCTGAAACCAAACAGGTAATTTTCTATTTAAAACTTTGGCGTATTATAATTCGGATGATCAATTGAATATTTTTGTCGTGTATAAAAGGCTTTGAAATTACACATATATTAAATTCATCCATCTTCATGAATAAGAAAGTACTTCAATTAAAGTCTGATCTCGACCGTGATTTCTCATGAATATTCATAGAATATGCAAATGAGGTGGAATACTGGCTCCTGATTGGTCACTACCTGGATAGGCTCCTCGTGATATTACCACACGACCGGAGGTCGTCAAATCTTTTGGAGGGAAAACAATAAACACACAATAATAAACCAGGGGGGAATACTGGCTCCTGATTGGTCACTACCTGGATAGGCTCCTCGTGATTTTATCACAGGGAAAACAGTAAACATAAACACATTGTCATAATTCAATTTTCTCTTTCTTATATTTGTGGTGGCTCTTATAAGAGCCTTTGGGTTCTTTATCGATCGGCCGATCGACCTGCTACTGTCCTCCTCCAGGGCTTTCTGCTGTCCGTCCTCCGATGGCTCCCCCTTATTCGGTAGCTTTCTTTGGTTCTGCAGAAGGCTCGTGTTCTTTTGCTATGTTGAAAGCAGCAACGTGGAAGGCCCATATGCCGCCCCAGCACTGTGACACGTCTTGGTAAGCATGGACGATGGCTGCCGTAATTACATCGCCTTCTGCAGGATGAAACCCGTCTTTGAATGGTGTTAAACAGTTGCATCTGTTTTCGAGGTGTTCTATAACTTTATCGTAGTCGATAGGTCCAGGGCTCCATTTCCTCAAGAGTTCAAACATTACTTTGGCTAAGACTTCCCACTCCATGATGTTGATGTGTTCGCTCTGAAACTCAGAATGAAAAGAAAGGATTAAGTTTGCTCTATTTATGCTTTGTGGTTCCATCTCTTTGACCAATCAGAAGCCAGAAAGGTATGATGCCTTTTGGGTTGGTAGCGCTCTTTTGAAATCAAAGCCAGAAAAGTGTGATGCCATTTTTTTTGGTGGAGCTCTTTTGAAAAAAATAAATAAAAAAAATTAAAATTAAACAAATACAATTAATTAAAATAAATGTTTAAAAAATTACTATTAAGATAAATAAATAATACATTTAAAAAAAAGTAATTGAATAAAAAAGAATGATAACAAAATTACTTAAGATTATCACCTTAGATTGTGAAAGTCACCTTGACAGTCACCTTTATACATTGGAATCATGCCAAGTCACCTTTAAACAGTATGTGTGGATATAGCGTCACCTTCTGTGAAAGTCACCTTGAAAGTCAAATAATAAAAATAAATTAATTTGAAATAATCAAACGATAAATCATGGACGTTACACACGATAAATATTACAAACGATAAACGTTACAAACAATTATGGACAATACAAACGATAAATATTACAAACAATTATAAACGTTACAAAGAATGTCTTTAATCCTTTTTCTCTTTCTTATACCTGTGGTGGCTCTGAAAAGAGCCTTTGGTTTTTTGTGTGTGTGTTGTTTACCTCCTTACGCCAACACAGGGCAGAATGGGCATAGGCGGCACAGCTCACAGTTGTTTGTTTGTGTTGCCAACGATCTGGCCTCCTCCTTGACCTCTTCTGTCTTTGCTTTTTCTTGTTCTTTCTCCTACTCCTCCAGTGCCGGTGGCCAGTCGTCGGCCACGAGGAAGTCCTCGTCGGCGGCAGCCAACACACGGACCCACTCTCCGTTGGTGAGGATCAGCTCCTCGTCCTCGTCCTCTATTTTGATTGTGGACACACTAAAGGGTGGCTCGTCCCAGTCGCTGCTGGTTTTAGAGCTAGGTGAACTTGGTGTATAGGTATAGAGCGCCTCGTCCACAGTACGCAGCCACATCTCTTTGTCCTCCTTGTAGTATTCCACCGGAAAATAATTATATAGAGTTGCCATTTTTGTTTGTATGCTTGTTAATCTTACAGAGCGAATGAGTGAAAATGCCGCCAACGGTTCTTTTATTCTGTCTCTAAATAATACTCACCATGCCAGCGATTGGCTGGCCAGACACGTGGCTGCATACTTACCCCCCGATTGGTTCATATCACGTTTGCCCTGAGAAAACTTGTCTGGCTCGCGCCCACGTCATCACGTCTGACTATCCACGATCCCGATTGGCTCATATCACGATCGCCGTGACCACTTACTTGTCTGGCTCACGCCCAAGTTATCATGCCTGGCGTGCGGCGGTCATCGAACTTCTACGGTAGCCTCTACGGTAGCCTCTACGGAACTTTTTTTAGATGTCATTAAATTCATTTTTCTCTTTTTTGAATACTTATATGCGAGGGTAAAGTACCTGCCCCAACCAACGCAGTGGTACCGTAGGAGTCATGCCACGATTTTAAACTCCTTCCGCCCTCTTTTTTTCAAACTTTATTTTTTTCTCGATGCCAGAAAATAAGACGCAGCTTATATGGCATAATAACAATAACAAACATGTTCATGCAGAGGATTCTTCTTCTTTGGGTTTCTCGATGATGATGGGTGGTATGTCCAGTTTTAAATTTACCTTGCGTCTTTTCGACAAGGTGGGAGGTGGCGACGAGGACGGTGAACGGGGTCTTTTCTTTTGAATGTTGTGCTATGGTATCATCGACCATCTGTTCGCAAAATTCGTCCATGTCGCTGGCATTTTTCACCAAGAAGGGCACTTTGACCAATGCTTTCAAATGTTCTATTGCAAATAGCCCTTCTGTGCTCGCCAGTTTGCACCATTGGTCCAGGTTGAGAGAAATCCCTTTTTCTCCGGGTATGACGGTCCATTGACGTGTGGTGTGTCCGTTCGAGTCGCTGATGGTTTGCATTGCGTAGTCGTAATGGCGTATGTCCACGAGAATGCTTTCACCTTCTGCAGTCAGACAGATGTAAATCTGTTTTCCCAGAAGCAAACGTAACTTTTCGGGGTGTGACGGCCCGCTCATGTGATTTGCTCCATTGACGTTAGACGTATGGTAATGCAAGGCCATTTCTGATACCATGTTTTTGTTCTTGCAGAGTTCATCCCAAACGCCTTCTTCCATGGCGATGCCTTGTGCCGTGACTCTTGGTATTGTACAGGGGTTGGTTTTGGCATACTTGCCGAGATGTACATATTTGATGCTTTCAAACTGCGATGTAGACACGTACACGTTCTCTCCTACGGGATAAGCTCGGGTCACGAATCCGCGACTGTCTCTTACTTTGTCGAAACTCTGCATTTTCAAAGCTCTCTTCAACGGTATGTTGTCGGGACCCGAAGGCGGCGGTGAAAAGCGCATTTCTCCCGTGTGTTTGTTATGGTAATACACGTTACCGTTCCTCTCGTTTACTTTATTCCAACCGGTTTGAGCCATGATGATGAGTCTTTTTCGAAGAGTTGTGAAAGAATGGTGGGTGTTTTTAAATTCGGGCACTTTTATAACGTTTTTTCAGTAGAGGGCGCTAGTCAATTATCGTCAGATGACATCCTGCTTCGTTCCATGATATGTTTTTTGAGGTGTTACACATATCCTCAGAGGTCACGTGTTTCATCGCTTTTCTGGTTTTTGTGTCTTCTTCTTCTTCTTCGTCTTTCAAAATACATACTTGACGAAAGCTCTCTGGACGTGCCAAAATCATCCACTGTTCGGGTGTGAGAGCGATACCTTTTTTGGTAGGTACTTCACCGATAGAAGGAACCTTGCTGTACTTTCTGATATGTACGTAGAGATTGTCTTTGAACGATGAGATCGTGATATAGGTATGCTGTCCGAGCACCACTTTGAGCTTTTCTCCCGAATGGATGCGATGGGTACTGTCCTTTAATTTCTTGAGTGTGTCCGTTACCAGACAAGCTCGACGAGTTATCACGGCCCATTGCTCGAGTGTGAGGGCGATGCCTTTCTTGGTCGCCAAGGGTGTCGTTCCGACATCAGGGTGTATAAAATACTGCCGTACGTGAACGTAAAACTTTCCGTTGAAGCA
>JAIGNY010003199.1:10000-11176 GCA_020152595.1 Chiridota heheva
ACTACTCCCGGACTGGCCAGTAGAGCTGCTCCCGGACTGGCCAGTGGAGCAGAGGCAGGGTATGAAGTCCCTCAATAAATTGATCAATAAAGTATTTAAGGCTATCTGTTCTCTTTTTTTACCCATAGATTTTGCCGTTTCAGACTTTCATGGCCCATAATATTTGAACGCCCTGCTGCATTGTGAATACTTAATTAAAAATACCTCAACGCTAAAGTCTCATTTAGCTATTCTCCTGGCATCTTCTGGGAGTTTATCACGATGTAAAACGACCCCACAACAGCCTCAGTACCACCCTTAGTAAGTGCAATGTCCATGGTGATGCTCGATGCAGATTTCTGTGTACAGGTCTTCATTAGTGCAGATGTACCTGTACATAGTTGCTTCGTCTAGAATAGCCCTATGCGTCTTTATACACATTGTTGTTAGCAGCTCGGTTCATACCACCAGACCACCGATCGGGGGACTCAATAAGTCCCCCGATCGGGAGACACACGCATGCGCACTGAGTTTACAGTGATATATGGACGTCGCTATTTTTATTGTGAAGTTTCAGTCATAGACGCTTATCAGTCGTTTCATTCTTTTTTAAACCTGAGAAAACGCATTCAACGTAAAAACTTTACAAGCGCCAGGGTAACGTGGAAAACACCAACCACTGAGTACGCGATGTCTGTAAAGATAAAAAGAAGAGATTAGTTTCCCTTTAAATAGGACATCGGAGAGACCCTCCTCCGGTCTCTCCAAAGCCCCAAAAATCAAGCTTGAAAATTAAAAATTTTGTCTTTAATTTATGTAAGAAAAACGAAAATAATCATACGCTGGTAACGTTAAAACAAAACTAAGCTCTCTTGTAGCTCCTTGGAGCTGTTAGGAGCCGACGCCTCGAACACGCGACGGTGATGTCGACTCAATGCGCATGCGCCAAAATCGAAAGAAGAAAATGGCCTAATGCATACGAGAACCTGTATGAGATATCCTAGCGTGCTAATACAATACATAGTATAACGCTAGGCTCTCCTCGTGGCGGGCGGGGCCGAGGGTGAAACACACTTAAACCCCGGGGCAATAGGTCCCTAGACAGGCACACCTGGTGCTCTAGGACCTAAAACACTCGCCACGAGTAGGACGCTCGAACTAGCCACTCGCTTTGTACGAATGGAGACAAAATCCCGC
>JAIGNY010003209.1:0-20000 GCA_020152595.1 Chiridota heheva
GACAAAGCACTAACTACACCACAGAGGTTTGTATTACGTATCGATTACCGCGGAGAAAAATATTGCGATATATTGGTATATTGCAATATTGTGCAAGAAAACTGACTCACGCCACAAATTGTTAATATCCTTTTATGAATACATGAATGATGAACACAAAAAAAAAGGATTTCCAGATCTAGCAGAAGACATGAACGCGTGACTATTACGTTCTAGATTTCATAACGCATCACACATGTTTGGTAATTCAGCTAAAGTGACCATGAATCATCAAAGTAAGAGGTAGGGATGTACCGGATATCCGGTCCGGCGGATTATCCGGCGGATTATCCGGCGGGGAAAAATCCGGTTCGGCGGATTTTTTCCAAATCGGCGGAACGGATTTTTGGCAATTTTAACAATTGAAGATTTACATTATGAGACTGTGGTACATTACAACTATATGAAATATAAAACAAACATGAATATCTGGATTTTTCTCGGTGTAGATAATGTATTTTCTTCTTGAAAACACTGAACAAATTGGCTTATGTTACGTGTATGATCATTTAAAACGGAATAAAGACATGTAGCTGTTTGAAATCAATAAAAAATTTGGAACAGATTGGGCTGTAACAGATAATGAATAAAACCACACCAGTTGGTAACAATTTTACAGTTAGAGACATTAATGAAATTTGTAGATAAAAGTACATGTACATGTACTGTAGGTTGACTGAATTTGTTTTCCACAATTTTTCATTGCTTAGATTCTCCTGCTATTGAAAAAGAGAAAAATGTTTTTTCCCCGCACTTATCTAAGCGAACTGTTTTACAAGTAATTCAGAGTACCAAGGTGTTTTAATGAAATAACACAAAAATAATTCAGAGAATAATTACTTTCCAAATGTAAAACATGAAAGAATTCATATCCATTTCTATTACCTTGTTACTGTCCTTAATTATTTTAGTTTAGTTTTTACATAATTTGCACATACATGCACTTCAAATACATGTTAAGGTTAGATAAATGACCCTTTCCTCCCTCCATAGTGTCATTTGACTTTTTGACTTCCTCAGTAAGAACACATGTATGACAGTCTCAAGTTTTATAATATTAAAGATGTTAGGATTAATCCAGAACTTTCACTAATTTTGATTTGATTTCATCACAATATGCCCCAAAATTATTATTTTCCAAAAAAATTGGGTTGCTAGCCATTAGTAGCAAACTTGAAAAATCCCTGCCCCTACCCCTTTCCCTTTGTTTCTTAAAATTATAAGAATTGTTGTAAGCAATGAAAAATCCGGTTCCGGCCGGATTTTATCCGGCCGGATTTCAACCTGGATCCGGCAAAATCCGGTTCCGGCCGGATCCAAAAATTTGGATCCGGTACATCCCTAGTAAGAGGCATGTTCTGGGCCAATTTTTTGTTCTTATAGCCAACTAACATTGGAGCGTGCCAGTGTGGGGTGAAGGAGCACAATTTTTAATTCTTTCTTCATGTTTCACGATATTTTTGCAAATCTTTTAAGTTGATTAAGAAACGATCATGGCCTAAACTTGACTTTTAGATCTATTAATGTAGCTTTAGTACCGTAACGTTAGTACTATAACATTAGTACCGTAGCGTTAGTACTGTAAAGTACGAAGTAGCCCAGCCTAGTTGCACGAAAATTTCTTAGTCTGTATTAATTTTTAGTGTCGCGATATGTGTTAAGAGGCATATTTCATGTTGTGGGAAAAGAGATATCGCGATAATCAACATATCATTACAAGACTAATATAAACTTGACTTTTGATGCTACTTGCGTAAGTAAAACTTCTCAATGGTGACAAGTGATCATAGCAATCACATGCAAAACCACATGACTATGTTTTAAAGAGGAAATATGTTTTGATTAAACTCTTTCCAGATTTTCATTAACTGACATGACACAAGTCAGCTCATCACATGACACAAGTCAGCTCATCAGATGAACTATGCTACAAGTCATGCAGGAACTATAGGACCAGCCTGAATAAGGAAGTAATGAATGAACAGCACTGTCCCTTATTAAGACAGGAACAATTTGATTAACCTACATTTAAATGACTTCCTTCAATTTGTTTTTTGAGAATGGAATGGTTTGAACATGAGCTGCTTGGTAGATACATGGCGATTTGTCCAAAGATTGCTCTTAAGTTTTTGTAAGATTTATTGTACTGTACATCTTTTATAGTGTAAAAAAATGAATTCTAAATTATGGATTCACACCAAACTAGAATGGACGGATTTTAAAATTTATTCATAAGCAGGTCTGCAATTTTAGTTGTAATGAAAGGATGGCTTGCAGATTCATTTTTTATTTTTTTTTAAACAGATTTGATTAAGTTTGGTATAATAAAAAAATATCATATTTTAAACTTAGGCAAACACAATACCTGCTTATCCAAAGATTAGGGAAAAAAACATCTCCAAATTGCAGGACATACAGAATGGCAAGAATTTACCAAAAAACTTAGTTTGTTGAAACTTGAAAATAAAGGCTATTCACCCTCGCCCTTTGCATCACAACCCAACCCCAATTATTGGATAATTCATTCCACCTGAGCTTGAAAAATGAAGGCTCTTCACCCTCGCCCTTTGCATCACAACCCAACCCCAATTATTGGATAATTCATTCCACCTGAGCTTGAAAAATGAAGGCTCTTCACTCTCGCCCTTTGCATCACAACCCAATTCCAATTATTGGATAATTCATTCCACCTGAATTTATATCACATAGTCCATTTAGGATATTTTTGTTTGGTAATAAATCCTTACAGCTTTATTATAGTGTAGTTGTACAGATGCTTACTTTAGTTTTAAGAAAAAGACTTCACAATCTCATAGAATAGTGTTTAGATTTCAACAATGTAATATCTATTTTTTTAAATCAAAACTTCTATGAAACTGATATTTTTCAGGTTATATTAGTGATGTACAATATGGAAGGCAGACACTTCAAAATGTATAAAGAACCTTTTGTGATTTCCTTCTTACATTTCAGTCAAATTCTGAGAATGTTGTTTTAAGCAGGATGCTGATAAAAAGCAATGTAAAGAACTCCAAAACTATGTTAGAATCGTATTGATCTTTTTCACATAATTACAAAACACATAATTACAAAACACATACATTTAACTTGAACTTAGCTTGTCAGAAGTTGAACTCTTACTTTATCAAATACCAGTTCAATTTTTTTTTTCTTTCGCCTTGTGTATTTCTTTATTTTTTTGAGGGAGGGAAGGGGGTTAAAAAAAAAAAGGGGGATTTATTTTTGGGAAAAAAAGAAAAAAGAAAAAAAGGCCAAAAATACCCCCCAAAATTGGCTTTTTTTGGGGGGCAGGAATTTCTCCCCTTTAATTATTCATGAGGGGGAATTGGATAATATGTGCGGGAATCCCACAATACTGCACCTTAGTGTGAACACTGTCATATACCAAGGAATATGTCCCCCCAAAAAATGTAAATGTAATGGAAGCACAAGAAAACACAAAAGACATCAGAGGTATGGCATAGCAGACATTCTGAAGGTTTTCATATTATGATGAGACCTTTTATGATTATTATTTTCTCCCATCTTTTGGAAAAATTATCCTTTTTCCTTTGTTGAAAAGAATGATCTCCACAGGAACAAATTGTATTTGTTTTTCTTACAATGATTACAACATATATAACAGAACAAAGGAGTGATCATTCATTTTAAATGTGATGTCCACTTTTAGTCTGTTATTAGTATATTTCTCAAAATGAGGAAGGGACTTGAAAATTCAGTATGGTGAGTGCCCCGAACTTCAATCACCTCTAAAATTACCCACCTTAGCAAAGTCGGACAAAATTTTATGATTACCAATTGTTAATTGAATCCATTTTCACTATTTAGATGCTTCATAAACTGATCGTGCAGTTTAGACTAACAGTTTAATTATGTTTATTTCAATTTTACCGACAATCAGACATTGTACGTTTTACTGGTACACCTGCTGGGTAATCACAGTGGTTGAAATTCGTTTCAGTAGCGTAACATTCAAATTGACCAAAACTGTGATATAATTTTAACCGAAATTTCAACAAAGCGACAGAACATATCCCCAATCGATCATCATACATTGTTTCAAAGGATTGCAGATTAGGTAGGAACATTGGTTAGTCAATATTTTGTTTTCATTTTGAAAAATAATAGCAAATTTGTGCCTTAAGTGGTCAAAATTTGGGCTTACCATGCATGCTTCTGCATGTTGGAGCCAAGTATTAAAGATTTAGTTCAGTGGTCAAGCAAGTTCATCTTCTAGAGAAGACTTTAATAAAAAGAAAAAAATTGCTGAAGAAAAAAAATCTGATTCCCATATGGAGATTCTCAAATTCAAGAATGTCTTATTCCACTTGGCTGTACAATTGAGTCCTATCACATTCATATAGTATATTAAAACAATGATTATCATAGAAACCCCCTTGGACTATCTCATTTCAGTTTGAACATAATAGGGTATTTGATGTTTGCATTTTGCAACACTCCTTACGGTTACAGTATATGGACAAATAGTACAAGATAACCTACATCGGCACAGACTTCTAAAATGGTCTTGTTTAATCAAATTTTATGCATTCATTTATAATCAACATGCTTTTTGATTTCTATAAATTAAGAGATAGAAACACTTTAAATAATAAAAAAATTCTTTCAAATTGATTTTAGAAATGAATATTTGTTGCATTTTTTAAAATTTCCATATTTCCAGCTCTTAATATGAAAATAATTGATATATTAGTGGGCAGACCTGTCTTTTTTCTTGTTTACATCCATTGTTTATTAATCATCTGCCATCCTTGTTTAATGGAAATAGCTGCTTAACATAACATAACATAACAAGATGACGAGCTAAGAAGGATGAATCACCCCATAAAAGCCTAAACTAACACCACCACCACCACAAAAAAAATCAAAAATCGAAGATGCCCAAAGTTAGTAAAGAACTTATCAATGTTGGCTTTGAAAATGTGAATAGAATTGGAGCTAACTACCCATTTAGGCAAACAATTCCACTCATTAGCTACTCTTGTGAAAAGCTAAAATGTCGAATATCTATCCGTGAGAACTCTTTGGTCAACTTCAAACTGTTACCACGTGTCACATGAGGATTAGCTGAAACATGCAAGATATAACAGGAAGTCAAAGCATCACTACCAGATAGGAATTTAAAAACCTGAAATATATCGCCACATACTCTTCTCAACTCTTCTGGCAAATAGCAGTAGAATATTATCCACAATCTCAAACAACTGAAAAATTCATTGTCATCATTTTCAGACAAATGACAAAACCACAAAGGTTACCGTATCTTATACACATCTAACAACTTGTTAACCCATTAAACAATTACCTGTGTAAGTGCTGTCGGTTGCCCACTCTGTTGAAGATTTGATGTGACAACACCAACCCCACCAGAGTTAGCTTCCGGCCCACCTGAATTAGACTGAGTCACCTGAACCACCCTGTACGTCACAGAACCCACAGATACACTGCTCCCGTCTGATGGAAATTGATACTGCAACATCAACAAGAAATGGACAGAATAAAATATTGCAAAATTGATCAATATTTGTGAGGATGGAGACAGATGAAATTGATAATGCATATGGAGTAATTACTCTGCACAGTTGTAACCAAGTCATATTTTTGCAAGTCAAGCCAAGTCACTTGTTTACCAAGTCAAGTCGAGTCACAAGCCATTTGTTTGCAAGTCAAGACACAAGTAAAAAAAATGTGACTTCAGTCGAATTAAAGTCCAAGTCAGTTACTATAGTCAATAACTCTGTTGCTCTGTGACTTAAAAATGCCTCAGTACTGTCAAATGAAAATGCTTTATGTGGGGAAAATAAAATGTAAGAAAATACTAGAATGAAACTAACAAATTCAAATAT
Organism: Chiridota heheva; assembly: GCA_020152595.1. Taxonomy (NCBI): domain Eukaryota; kingdom Metazoa; phylum Echinodermata; class Holothuroidea; order Apodida; family Chiridotidae; genus Chiridota; species Chiridota heheva. The sequence goes on from JAIGNY010003209.1 coordinate 5,928, forward strand.
GGATGATAATTTATACTTATTGAAAGCTTGTCTTATTGGTTCAAATCAGACAATACTACTAATTCTGTAATTTTACTTACAGTACAGTGGGGATTTTGATGTAAAGTTGCTATAGATTACTCTATATAACTGGCCTTGATTCTATTACAAGAGTTGGATTCTTAGTTGAACAATCTCATACATTTTCATCTCTTTCTGGAATCCAATGTACTGTATGCATTGATTTAACAAAAATTCTAAATTTCTTAGCACTTCCTTACAGATATAAGATTTTAAACTAATTTTGTATCTTAAGTTTAAAGAATATGCAAAAAACAAATTATAGTAGATCAGAGGCAAATTTTCTGTCACTCTTTCAATCATTTCGTTTTGCATCTGATATTTGTAAAAAAAAATCATTTTATACGCTATAATGACATTATACAACAGTTCTAGTTCAAGCCATTTGGAAATGCAGCCTGTACCTGAATATTATCTGTGATTCCGTCTGAATGTGGTCCTTCTTCTGGGTGCACATCAACATCTGAATCAGAATATAACAAAGCAGATATAAAAATAGCTTCAATGTGTATTGTTTGTTTATTTAAGATATATCCAAAGACCCTCACCAACTTAAACATGTGGAGGACACATACAGGCGTTTATGAAAATAAATTATTGCATAACAAAGAACAAGATTGAGAGCAACAATAATCTTCATGTGTACTCATTCAATTTGAGGCCTACACTATTTTAATTATTACAGCCAGCTGCAAAGTTACCGACTTGCAAAATGTTACAAAAAAGATGTAAAAGCTTCAATTCTTTCTTACTTACATTAAACAGGAGAAACTCCAACTTACTGTAACGCATAAAATTGTTAGTTCTGATTTTTTTCCAAAAACGTAGGTCGGTACATTAGGTTGGAATTTTTTTTTTTAATTTATTTATTACACTTAAAAAATCTTATTGAAAACTCACTTGATTATACAAAAATGTTTATTAAACTTTGATGGCATTATCTAATGTTAAGCTTTTACTTTTTGGAAATTTGAAGGAATATGTGATTTACAATCCAAATCTCTAAAATTGACTTACTGTAATATTTAATGTATTAAAAACAAGAAATTAAAACATTTTAACCAACTTTTATTTCCAAAATGCAAATAAAATTGTTATGGTCGGCACTTTTATCTGACAGTCAGTTGGCAACCGGAAACTTAATTTATTGTTGTCTTTAGACATTTTTGTTCAATATCAAAATTTATGCACATTTGTGAACAAAAAAAAAAAGGTCTTAAGAACTAATGCATAGGCTTTGGTAAAATAATTTGATATGGCAATATTTGGGACACTGTCTATGCCCAAGGATGACCTGTTTGTTTGCCAGCTACTGTACAATGCAAGTCTGTAGCTTGACGGGGATATGCTCCACTGATCATCCGCCTAGTTATAGCTCTGCATTCTGCAGCACCACATAAACATGACATATTGTTTCCCAACCACAGTATGACACTATACTCACCATCTGCACTATCTTTCATGTCTTGGTCTACTTTTGATTCGCTGAAATAAAAAAGGAAAATAAGAGAATTTAGATCCGTACATTCATAATATCATTTTGCCAAATACATTCACATATTTTTACCAAAAAATGGAAGAATGCAAATGTGCAATTTTACACTGACAAAAGAAAGACAAATATGTCAATTAGTTAAAGAGAAATGCACATACAGATAAAATAAGCAAAAGGTAAAGTGAAAATTACAACGCAGTTGGCATATCGTGTCTTTAAAAACTAAAACAAGATTATTATTTTTTGGTATCTTAAGCCATATACCCAAGTAAGGTTGTGACGGTTATCCGTTTTGCTGCCCGTTTGTCCTATTATCTGTTTAGGAAATCATGCTCTGGGTAAGCGAATGTTATTTCAATTTTTATGTTTGTTTTTTAAAGTTTGCATAAATTCACAAAATTATCTAACCAACCTGTTTCTTCTTGTGTCAATCTTTACCCACTAAGTTATTGCCTTCACATTTCACCTGGGGTGAAATATGAAGGCATATGCATAACACTAAACATTTCCACAGTACCTGGGATTGGATGGAACACAGCTAGCTCATGCTAATAAGGCTCATCAGGAAGACCCAGGCTAGCCCTCATTAACATAACCTGTCAAATACCCACACAAAAAAATCTCCAACCACTTATCCCACGTGCAAATCTTTCGCTCACAGCCACACTGTAAATTCCTAATAAGGTCATGGGGATACCATACTAACTCTTTTTACATTCCACGTGGAAGAATTATTGAGTGGGCCATGCAATATTCGAGGGGAATCCCACATTAAATCTGAACTGCGCATGTCTTAGACACCCCTGGATATCTCAAGCGCAAGGTATTGCAGACTTGCTATGTGTGTGAACAGGGATTCCAAATAAGAAATCCCTGGTGTGAACACGCGCAGTATATTTCATAACGGTTTGGGCCTAATCATCTGCTTAACTTTGTTGACAATGCTGGGATTATTATCGGGATTATTGAAAATATTGTTTTGTTTTAAATTATTTTGCAGGATTGCTCATGGTATGTTCCTTAATATATTTTCTTCAATAAAAAAAATAGGTTTGTTAATGTGCAGTTGTGGTTGTTTTCATTCTCTTGGAAACATTTCATAATGTGTAATGAAAACGTTTGAACCCCGGTGGTGTGCATTCTCTTTCCATTTATTTTCCATGGATTTTCATCTTGCATTTATCAGTTAGGATATAAATTTACCACTACAGTTTCCACTCGTTTAAAGTATTTACCCCAACATGGAAACGCAATCCATCCTCAAAACAGCAGTAGGCTTTGCAAGTTTGCATGAGGGAATGACCGATACATGTATGATGTGAGTGTTAACGCACATAAATAGTATTATGTTACTAGATCACTTATGGTTAAATGGTTAACCGACTGTAATGGTGACAGCTGTACATTTATGAAAAAATGCTAACCGTCACAACCTTATACAACATGTACAGTATACACAAAAAAGAATGCAATCAATCTCTATTTTTTACATCAATTTGTCTCACTATAGATCACATACAGTATCTGAAAAATTGGAATACAAAAAGAGAAGTTTAACTTGCATTTGAAAGCACTATGCACTGAAAAAGCCTGATCACAGAAAGAGGTCCCAAGATAAGCAGATTACCATCCACATCCTTAAACTATGCACAATCAGGTGACATGACAGCTGATATTTCATGGACCAGACTACAAAAGACTACTTACCTGTATTTCTAGACCCTAATCTTTCTTGCAATTAATTTCCACACCACATGTTTATAGCTGTTTGTGTTGCATTAATGTATTTACTCATTTTATATCAAAATTGTTAAATATTTGTTTGATTAAACATTTGGCTATTAATATTTATTTATTCTTGTAAATTGAATTGAAGATAAGAAATAAATTAAGTAATAAGTAAAGTATCAATTGGACTTTTTGGAGCACTTAAAATTTTGTTTTTTGACAATTTACCCCAATATTTTGACTTTAAATTGATCATTTTAAGAACAGAGCTCAGAGGCTACATGTGAACAAAATTCTTCTCGGTAAGGAAAAAGACTTCCCAGTGAGAAATCCACAGGTTTAAATGACTATTATATCCATGTGTACATTCCATTCGTACCATCCACCATATTGTATGCAAAATGGAAACAAGCTTTTGAAAGCCACAAATAGAGCCACTTTCTAGAGCTACAGATTTACTTTATATGCATTCTGACAATACCAATAAAAATTGCAAATTGTATTACTTTATAAAATATTTGTTTCTTACTAAAATTCAAACTTAAAACAAAAATTGCTGAAATTCATTTAGTATATCATTCCTTCACACAGGCAAATAGGCCTACCAAAGTCAAATGAGATACATTCTTTATTTAAATGCATGCATTTTCCTGACACTTCTTCAAAGTCTAATAATGACAACTGATTTAGTGTAGGTTGCAAGAATTCACAGCAAAATCTGTTGATTTAAAAATACATATCTCACATTGGTGCTTAAGCTTTTACTTTGCCATGTACACTATTTTGATAATGAAATATGTCAACATTTCTATAAATTTGATTTCAATGGAATAAGTACTGTACAGTATATAGGGACTTACTATAATGACTAATTTAAATAAACAACTAGCATAGCGGAATATACAAACTTCACAGAAGAATAACGAATTAATGGACCAGCATCTTATAACATAACATAACATAACATAACAAGATTACGGGCTTAAAAGTGTTAGTCACCCCATAAAAAGCCTAAACTAACACCACTACCACCACAAAAAATAATAATAATAAATCAAAGACGCTCAGAGTTAGTAAAGAACTTATCAATGTTGACTTTAAAATTGTGAACAGAATTGGAGCTACTGTAACTACCCACTCAGGCAAACCATTCCACTCATTAACAACTCTTTGCGAAAAGCTAAAATGCCAAATATCTATCCGTGAGAACTCTTTGGTCAAGTTCAAACTGTTACCACGTGTCACATGAGAATTACCTGAAACATGCAAGAAATTACAGGAAGTCAAAGCATCACTACCAGATAGGAATTTAAAAACCTGAATCCTATCGCCACATACTCTTCTCAACTCAAGCATGGTGAAACCAAGAATTCACAGCCTACAGTAGATTCATAAGAAAGATTCCTTACTTCGGGAATAAGTCTAGTCGCTTTTCGCTGAACCTGCTCCAAAATGAACTTATCCTTCTCATAAAAGGGACTCCACGCCTGAATAGCATACTCAAGGTGAGGCCTGACTAATTGCTTATACAAATTAAGAACAATCTCTCTACCAAGAAAACACAAATTTCTTTTAATCAAACGAAGCATCCTATTTGCCCTTGCAGCAGCTAAAGCACAGTTTAAAAGGCTTCAGATTGCTAGTAATGACAACACCTAGATCCCTTTCTTTATTAACACAACCAAGATTTGAACTATTCATGCAGTAATCAAAAGCCAAATTGCTCTGACCAAAATGAATAACTTTGCATTGATCAACATTGAATGACATCTGCCATGCCAATGACATCTTATCACACTCTCGTTTTCACATATGAAATGTTGAAAAAGTTGACACATCATGGTTTATAAATTGGGGCAGGGTTGGAAAATTACAACAAAAGTCCCTCGCCATTTGTTTATACAACTTAGCCAGCCAATTTGAGTACCACGGTATAACATAATATTTCTAGGCCCCTACTCGCCACAACATTTTTGTGATCGTCTACAGCAAACAGGTGAGTGGTTTTTCCAACCCTGAATTGGGACATATCCCTCATCAACGAGTAAAAGCAATCACGATAATCTATGTGCATTGAAAACAATTTTGCACAATTTTTTTTTTTTTTTATAGGCCTACAGTAGAATGTAATCACAGAAATACTGAAAAATTGGATATAAAATATTAAACCATAATTATTTTAGCATGGCATAAATTCTCCAAATTTCAAACTTTATTTTTAAAACTGAATATTGAACACCAAAATGTGGTTTGTTTTACTGTATAGGGTCTAATGTTAGGCCTAGTATATATCACCATACTTACTATAGTTTGTCTCCACTAAATTTACTGGAGCAAATTTTAGGCTGAATTTAGTGCAGGAGAAACTTTGCTGGCCAGTGTAATTTCATTCGGTAAATTTAATTTAAAGACAAAACTGGAACTTTACTTGAAGACCAGAAGTGGGAAGCCAGACAGGCAGAGAAGCCGGAAATTACATGAGTTGTCCTTGATGAGAAGCGACTTTGACAAAGATTGAGATTATAATAATTTAGTCATAATCATATTCCATAAATTTATATAGCGCACACTTCGATCTGGCAATCTTCAGTAGCGCTTTACAAATAAAACATCAATACAATGACAAAACAAAAATGATAGCTGCTCTACCAGCGCAATGGGACCGATATAAACAAAACAAATCAAATAGGACATACTACTAAACTTGATTGAAAAGGTAAGTTTTCAAATGATGTTAAAAATTTTTACTGACTGAGCGAGTTCAATATAATCTGGTAGGTCATTCCACCATGTCGGTCCCATTACACTGAAAGATCGACCAGCAAAAGTGCTACGTTTGGTAAATGGTACAAATAACTTTTTGTATGAGGTGGTAGACCTGGTGTTCCGTCTATTAAGTATATCAATTAATAGATCCCTCAAGTATTTTGGTGCCTGGTTATTTACACACTTGTACACTAAGGTAAGTACTGCACCTTAATTTAGTTATGATCAGAACATTTCACAAACTTTAATTTGAACTCGCTGAACTGATTCAATAATAATTAGGCTAAATGCATTATGAATTTGCGAATTCGATGTTGTTCATATGAATTTGATGTTGATGTGATATTCTTGTTGGAGGCCTAATCTTAATGTGTTGTTCACGTAGCGCACGTGACATTTGATGATGGAAATTGGGTGATTTAGGCTACGTAGGCTAATTTTAATTTACCTGGGAGTTGATTTAATGTGGTGGAGAATTTAGTGTACAGATATTGTGGTATATATTCTTATGTGAAAATTTTGTTCTTGTTGTTAGAACTGTAGTCGAATTTGAAAATTCAGTCAGTGGATATAGACTTTTTTCTTTTTTTCGTGGGGTGTATAGAGCATGGGTGTGTCCCACTTGATTTTTTATTTATGAGTGACAGAGCCTGGGTATCTCCCACTCAATTTTTTTTCTTGATAGAAGAGCCAGAGTGTGTCTCGCTCAATTTTTTTTCGTTGATAGAAGAGCCAGGGTGTGTCCCACTTAATTTTTTATTCTTGATAGAAGAGCCTGGGTGTGTCCCGCGTAATTTTCTATTCTTGATAGAGCATGGGTGTATCCCATTGAATTTTTTATTCTTGATAGAAGAGCCAGGGTGTGTCCCGCTCATTTTTTAAATTCTTGATTGAAGAGCCAGGGTGTGTCATGCTCAATTTGTTTATTCTTGATAGAAGAGCCAGGGTGTGTCTGGCTCAATTTTTTTTAATTCTTGATAGAAGAGTCAGGGTGCATCCCGCTCACATTATGTATTCTTGATGGAAGATCCAGGGTGTGTCCCGTTTATTTGTTTAATTCTTGATAGAAGAGCCTGGGTGTGTCCCGCTCAATTTTTTTCATGATAGACAGAGCCTGGGTGTGTTCCGCTCAATTTTTTTCATGATAGACAGAGCCTGGGTGTTTCCCGCTCGATTTTTAAATTTTTGATAGAAGAAGAGCCAGGGTGTGTCCCGCTCGATTTTTTCATTTTTGATAGAAGAGGAGCTAGAGTGTGTCCCGCTCAATTGTTCTTCTTGATAGAAGAGCCTGGGTGTGTCCTGCTCGATTTTTTTAAAATTCTGGGTAGATGAGAGCCTCGGTGTCGAAGGTGTGTCCCGCTCACAATTTTGTATTGTCTTATAGGAAGTTTTTGCAAAGTGAAGCTGAGTGTGTCCCCCTCAATGTTTGTTCTGTATAATGGAGGAGATGTACATAATCAGTATTTTAGATACCCAGTGGATATATTGGATGATAAGCATATTTATGTATTTCTTTTGTTTATTATTGATGATGCATTGATATTACTTTCCATTAGTTTTGAGAGTTAGTGGATCATGTGTTACTATATGAGATATTCAAAAACAAAGTCATGACTTTGTTCGTTTTGTGAGGGAAAGGGGTGTAAGAATGTCATTAGCAATTTTTTTTGTTCAGATTTTCAATTTAATTTGATGTTGAAAGTTTTTGCAAATTTTTGTGATGGATGCTTTAGCTACAATTTTTGAGCTATCTGAGTTTTTTTTTTTTTTTTTTTTTAAAGGCACGGCTTTGTTCTTAAGGTGGAGATGTAACGAGATAATATGTTTTAGAATAATCAAATAAGGTGACTTTCAAAGTTAAAAAGTCACCAGAGTTTATCTCGTTATTAAAATTCTTAATCTATTGTATCTTTATATTTGTTTTGGCTGGGTCGTTGGGTTTTGATTAATGCCTTGAATGCCAGCGTCTTTTCCCGCGTAGCGTCGGGTACTGGGTTTGTTTACCAGCAACGCATATAAAAGCAGCTGCTGGATTTGGAAGCTTTAGTTGTATCATAGTGGTTACACAATATGTGATCTTTGAGCAGCTCCGTCTGAATTGCTTATCCGCAACATTGGAATTAAATATCCTTAACCGTCTGGACATTCTCTTTGGCGTTTCTTTTATCGAACTTGTGATCTCGCCGTTGACTCGCTAAACCTATCATCAGGCGTTTTGGTTCCATTCTTTTGCATGACCCAATAAGACTCGACGTAAATCTCACAGTTCAACAGAACTATATTTGTAACGAAGGACAATTCAGGTTAGAAAACCTTTGTTACACATGGTCAATGGCGCAAAATTTGATACAAGCTTGCTACATCTTTACATTTTACCATATTATGTACCTTTCTTGCTTTAATTTTTAAATGTAGTTCTTTGCAGTTGTTTTAGTGCTGAAAAGTGTTGATGAAATGTTACATCTTTAAACATGCGCCCTTGATCGCCCATTGGGCGAAAGGTCATAATTCACAAAAAAAAGGGTATTGTTATTAAAACATTTCTTGTATGTCAGCTCCTCAGGCCCATAGCCGAGGTGAGAAGAAGAGGGGGGGGGGGAGGGTCAGAATGAACCCCCTTTTGTTGAGAATGTGCCCTTTTGAATTGTAAAAGAATAATGGGCATTTGGAATTTCAATGTTTATTTTGTCATACGAAAAACGGACCACCCCTTTCAATTTCCTTGCTACGGATCTTCCCCTGGCTCAGCGTAGATATTGGAAAGATGTCCCTAATTTTTCTTCCAAAATCGTGTAACAGAGGAACAACAACAGAAAACCTTTTTGGGACCTTCCATGATCTGTATTGCAGTTCTAACATATTCCTACCACAAATACTCTCTTGCAAAAGTGTCCTTATCTTCAGTTCTTACTGTCCTATTCCTTGTAGATTAAACTTTCTTCAGAAATACTGCTCGGGAAATACTGCTCCATCAACAAAACAGGTATCTCTAATTAATTCATTTTGAAAAAAATTACTACAATGCCATCTGTGGCCTTACAAAAATCGTGCCGCTCACAGGCGCGGCCGCAGCGGCTTGTGCGTCCAGTTCGCTGGCTTTATATTTATTAGTACCCGTATCGGTGTTGTCCAAGAGTGTACGGTTGGACTGCAAGGAGTGTACAATATTGGCTTACATTTTCACCCATCTCAAGATTACCTGCATGTTTTAATTACTTACAAGATTAACAGCAATAACAGGAGAAGTTAACTATATATTTTTTGGGGCCGTAAGTACAATAATTACAGTGTAACCAGTGATGTAAATAGACGGTGTAGTCGCGATTTTAGGACCGAGGCAATTTCCACGTTAAAACAGATAGGATGGAGTTTCACTCTGTATTGCATGTACTGTAGTGCGTAGCATGTAGGGCACACAGAGGGAGATGTTATCTCGCTAGTTTCATACCGGATTATTTTGTGAATAAACAATAAATTTGTTGTGAACTAAGTGATAAAAGATTTTTAATATTTTAGTGAAGAAGTTGTGTAAACTTAAGACATAGCCTAAATCAAAAAAAGTTTGTCTTTCTGAATCTGAATCGGTTAAGTCGGCAAAAATCCTTCAAGAGGACATGAACGCGAACCGAGCGTAAAAAGTACGAGTAAAAAATATAAAAAAACTAGTTAGCAATACAAGTGTTAGTAAGTTTAGCTTTGAAACAGTTGAGACTTGGTGCATGTACAATGTCTGACGGTAAAGCATTCCAATCCTTTAGTGTGTGAGGGAAGAAAGAGTGTTTATATACATTCTTTTTAGCATAGGGAACCTGGAAATCAAGGTCATGATAATTTCTTGTATTAGTTCTGACGGTGGGGATAAGTTCATCTTTATTGATGGCGATAAGATTGTTATTGATTTTATATAGCATATGTAGCCGGGTATTGTATCTTCTTGTTTTAAGCAGGGGCCAATCTAATTTATGAAGCATGTTTTTTACACTAGATTTATAAGTAGTCTGCCATACAGAACCTGGCTGCTCTCCTTTGAATAGGTTCAAGTTTATCCACATAGCACTGGTGATGGGGGTTCCAGACTGCAGATGCGCATTCAAGCACTGGCCTGACTAGAGCTTTTTATAAGCAGTGAATCTAACGTCGATGGGACAGTTTGAGAGGTTACGTTTTAATAGGCCAAGTACAGAGTTAGCTTTCTTGGTTATGTTATGTATATCCCATCTAAGTTTATTATCAATTTCAACACCTACTGTAGGTATGGGTGGGAGTTGACATGTTTTAGTGGTTGGTTGCATAAGGTATAAACAGGTGATTTAAAGTATTTCTTAGACGAAATTGACAGGATGTAGCATTTAGAGGGGTTGAAATTGATTTGCCATTTGTTTTGCCATTGTTCAAGTTTGTTAAGATCATCTTGGAGGATTTGTTGGTCAGAGGGATTATCAATTGTTCTGTACACAAGGCAGTCATCAGCAAACAGTCTAACTGTACTGTTTATATTATCAGGGATGTCATTTACATATGAAAGGAAAAGTAATGGACCCAAGACAGTACCTTGCGGTACACCGAATAAAACCTGTTTAGAATCAGAGATTTCACCATCACAGACAACACGCTGGATGCGGTTGTTAAGGAATGATGCAAACCAGGCCAGGAGATTTCCATCGATGCCATAGGCGGAAAGTTTGGATAACAGGCGCTGGTGTGGGACTTTATCAAAGGCCTTTGAGAAGTCAAGAATAGCCATAGAGACGTTACTGTTTTGGTCAATTTGTTTAGAAATATCATTTATTGTTAAGAGAAGTTGTGTTTCAGTCGATCTTTTTGCACAGAAGCCATGTTGTAAATCAGTTAAGATATTATGCTTATCAAGGAATTTCATCACATGTGAGTGGATTATATGCTCAAGGATTTTACTACAAACGCAGGTGAGGGAAATAGGTCTATAATTAGCTGGGTTTTTGTTATCACCTTTTTTAAAAACGCTACATATGTTTGCTTCTTTCCACTTGTTAGGGATAGAACCATTATCGACAGAGGTTTGAAGGAGATCAGTTAGAATTTCATAGAGGTCATCAGCGTGTGTTTTTAGAAACCATGGTGGTATTTGGTCAGGACCTGAGGCTTTCTTGGGGTCTAGGTTATGCAGTTGCTTTTTGATACCTTCTGGGGTAACTATAAGTTGGTTTATTTTGCTGTTGGTGAGTGGTTTAGTTACAGGGATTTGGGAGGTGTTTTCTTCTGTGAAAACACTGAAAAACTGGTCATTTAGAATGTTAGCTTTAGTTTTACTGTCACTGCAGAGTTTACCATTATTTAGTAAATCAGACACACCTACAGAGTTACTTCTTAATCTTTTGATATAGGACCAGAATGCGTTTGGGTTTTCGTTAAGTAAGTTTTTAAGTTTATTACAGATGAAGGTGTTTCTAGCTTCTTTGAGGTTTTTATAGACAGCCTTCCTAAAGCTTTTATAGGTAGCCCAGTCATTGGCTTGTTAAACAGTTAATTAGTCTTAGCCTTTTTAACATTTTATGTTTTTTCCTGCAGAGACGGCGTTGGATACGGGTGAACCAGGGCAGATTTAGTTTAGTTGAGGTGAATTTGTGAGGCGTGTTTTTATCAATAATCAATTTAATTTCCTGTTCAAAGAAATTCCATTTTTCATCAAGATCAATAGATTTATTGAATTGAGTATAATACTGCAGTTTAAATTTGGTCAGGTCTTCTTTTATCTCCAATGGTGTGCATAGGAAAAGACCATAACCTTCATGAGGCCGCAGATCAGTAAACAACAGCAATCACACAATGTTAGCATATGGAAACGGCCTAAAGTAAAAGAAATTATGGCCAAACGATGATAAATGATTCCATAACTAATGTTAGGCAGTCTAGCCTACAGACATTTCAATTTTCACACAGGTCTTTCAACAAAATTTTCAATGGGGTTTGATTCAATAATTTGTTTAGGCCTGCCAATATTACCATCTTAATCAATTAAGCCCAACTAAGTGATATCCAACATTTTGCAGCACTTTATCATATTAATATTATATAATAGGCCTAGGCTATATAAATTCATAACGTCATGACACTACAGCCCCTGATCCACTACAGTGCAGTGCGCATAATCAATTACTGTGTAACTTACAATTACTGTGTAACATACCGTACTGCACAGCGGTACGTGTATGAAGGTGCACGGCCAGGTATGATATCTGCCGATGCTGCCGGGTGCAACAGTATCCATCGTTCGCTCCTGAAAGTGGCGCGACAATTTGCACACAAATAATGCGAGTGCACCTAGGCCACTCCCGAAAAGTGAGTTCATTTGCGAGAACATTTTCAAAGTTTTCTTGGCTACTTGTAAACTGAAAAATACTTACCTATGCTCCAAAGCGGTGTCTAATACGTCCATGTGGGTTTTCTTCCCTGGAAAGTTTGAAAACGAATCAGAATTTAAGATGAAGTCACGGGGCCAAACAATTTGGTCATGTGAGACAAAAGTTAGGACATGTGACAAAGACTAAATTTACGGTTTGGCTTGACTGGATTTATATTAGATACCTTATAGTGCTTAAATGTTTAGTTATATAGAATTAGTTTTTAAAAAAATGTTACAATTATTACATGTATATGTATAGAAATACAGAAAAGTCAGGAAAATAAAATTAAGGTACAAAATATCCATCATCAAATAATAATATCTTAGGTATGAATTTCTCCAGGAAAAGTAAAAGGGAAAATTACCGCCTTGCTCGGAATATGATTTAAGATGTTTTTAAAGGTGTGATGCGGTCTGTACGTCACTCGTATTAAATTTATATCACGTATTAAATTTATATCACGTATGTACCGTGCATGCATGCCAGTACGTAAAACATGCAACCCAGGAAAAAGGTATGAACCATGTACTAACAGTATGCAAGTTTAAGATTGTAAGGTGATTAGATTTTTCCAATATATTTTTATTAAGAAAACACATACAAAATCAGTAGCCATGTATTTTTTGAGAAATCTTGCTTTCTTCAGCTTTGTTTTACTTTTATTTAAGAGATTTACATTTTTGTCATGCGGAAGTAGATATGCAAATTTTCTTAGTTGAATCACCTGATAGATATGTCGCCGTTGCTCTAGGTAGCATGGGGGTAGCACAAAACTAATTATTTTCCTCATTGTAGCCTACGATGAGAGAGTCAAGTTTGGGATCCTTTTTGTGCCAGAATGTTATAGATTTGGGATCTTTTGTGATGTTTCCCAAAAAGTACCATCTAATATCTCTTGGATGAGAGTACTTTCAATAGGGGGTCACCAAAGGTTTTGGCCCTTTTTTTAGGCTGAAGTGAAAATGTGTTATACACCCTCACCGAATCACTCAAATTTTGGTGTGCGTCCTTGGTAAAATAGTTCCCCATGAATCTTTTATTGAAACAAACCTCGTAAAGTTTGGATATGTATAGTTAAGTCTTATCCCTTCTCTACCATTCCTAAAATTTTAACTTCTCAGCTTCCTGTCCCATAAAATGGGACCTTTTAAAATTATTTTTATTAGCCTTTTCTCTGAGGGCTCTCATTTTTGGGATAGCAGAGTGATACCTTATTAGTTTTGTGCTACCTGTTAGTAATTTTTTTTTTCCTATTGAAGCCTATGATGAAAAAGTTAAGTTCGGGGTCATTTTCTGGTACCAGAATGTTATAGATTTGGTATCTTTTGTGATGTTTTCTAAAAAGTACCATCTAATATCTCTCAGATGAGGGTACTTTCAATAGGGGTCACCAGAGATTTTGACCCTTTTTTTTTACGCTGAAGTGAAGAGGTGTTATACACCCTCACCAAATCACTCAAGTTTTGGTATGGGTCCATGGTAAAATAGCTCCCCATAAAGCTTTTACTGAAATAAATCTCGACAAGTTTGGATATAAATAATCAAGACCTGTCCCTTCTTTACAACTCCCTAAATTTTCAACTTCTTAGCTTCCTGTCCCATGAAATGGAACTTCTCGAAAATATTTTGATCAGCCTTTTC
>JAIGNY010003209.1:25000-92500 GCA_020152595.1 Chiridota heheva
TCAGTCCGATGGTACTACGGGGAGTACTAGACCTAGCCTAGGCCTGCTTTTGCACTTGTCAGTTGTATTACTCACCTCTACTACCCGCGGCAATGTCAGTCAAAGGTGAGTCATTGACATGAAATAGTGACTCACTATGCGTCATTGTACCAAATTGTCAGTCACCAGAGTGACTCTAGGGTGGGCTAATTTTCTTCAGACTCATTGACTGTACAGAGGTGTGTGATTTTGGGTAGGCCTAAGTCATTTTACAAGAAATTTAAGTTACCTAAGTGACTGAGGGTTGTGTCAATGTACATGTTTTGTCCACCCACTTTGGTGCAATGACTCACCTTGTCTGAAGGTGTAGGGGTGAGTCACACAATTGACAAGTGCATTAGTACCATGGGAGCTGCCTTTTTTATTTCAAAACATGCAGATTATAATGTCATCAGCCCAGCAGCATGTTGGAATGCTTTGTATTTCTTTATAATCTACCTTAAGTTTTCTAGCTCATGAAAAATTGTTTTCTTTTGTAAGGGTCAAGGAAATTTGTATGTACACATGAAATTATCAAATATAACTTTGTGTCACATCAATTTGAAATAAAAACTTTAATTACATTTATAAAGAAATACATTATAATCCTTACATCCCTATTGGGGAAATTATGTCATCATACAAATATTTTAATACAGAATTAAACAAAATGGCAGCCCTCATGTGTTGATTCCAAACAAGAATAACTTGAGATTGGATTAAGATTTTGACTTGCTGGCAATTGCTTAAGTTTTTATCCTCTTTCAATTGTCTCCTAACCCCTCTTAAGTGCCACTTTTATCCTCTTTCCCATATGAAATCAATTGCTGAGTTTTCCAAAAAATCAGTCTTTTATGTCTCCTTTAACTTTGATTGATTGCAAAAATTTATTTTTAATTGGAGAAATTTATATCGTTAAGCTTTAAGATTGATTGCAAAATATTTATTTTTAATTGGAGAAATATATCTGGCACTCAAGAATGTCTTGATGGTAGAACACAACATTCTTTTGAAACGCAACGCGCAATAACTACTATGGTTTTGAAGTAGGCTAGACCTAACTTTAGTTATTACTAGTCACATACCCACTGTACTCATGTATTTTCTATGGGACATTTGTTATGTGTACACTGGGTTGTTAAAGGACTGGTGACATGTAAGCTTGCACGGTGTACCAGTTTTGTAACTAAAACTGGTTTTGGTAAACCGTGGTTTTGGTCTAATTCATATTTTATGAAAAACTGGAAGTACCGAAAATAACCAAATCACTACAAAAAAATTGTTAAAACTTGGTAAAATCTGTTTTATTTAAATGAAAAGAAAGTTCATGCTTTGTGTCAACATGTTTTTGTAGTAACTTTCGATATATTTGTGAAAATGTGTGAAATTTATGCACATCCGTTCAATAAGTACGATTAAGAATGTTTGGAAATAAATAGTCACAATGTACCTGCAGATAACAGGTTCAATGATGCTGTGTATTTGCATCTTCTTTACGGGCTAATATTTCCCTGATCACAACAAATTCATTCCTTAATTTAAAGTCATGTCGATTCTTTCCCAAGTCCTTTTGTCTTTTAAAATACTTGGGAATCCATTATAAATTCCGGCAAATATATTGCAAATCGCAAGCCAAGTATTACAAGACCATTTACGAATTCATACCCAAACACGCCCTACTGTACTGACTGACCCTATGCCTTTACATAGGGCTAGTACAAGTTACTGTATAAGACATTATTAATGTGTATGTGGGCCCCTGGATACAAATGAAACTTTGTGTGAATTACCCTAGATTTATGTGTTGTCATAGTAACATGATTAATGATTGGGTTTTAAGGGTATTATTTTAAAAAGTTTTTTTTTGGAATTTAGCAGCTCATGCCGGGAAAAACTGTCACTATAAATAACTGTAGGATTGTTTAGAGGAGGGTACATTAATTGTGTGATATGGAACAACACTGTAAAACGAAGACAATTTATCCCCGTGCTATCACCAGCTTGGTTTGTGAATCAAACCAAACTGCTATGATTTACATTTCACAATGAGGTTGCAAGTGAAAACCACCATTCATTCCCTTAAAAACTTTGTATTCAATTCCATAAAAAAGTTTGTTTGCCTTCCCCTCACATGTATCTCATTTCCATGCATATAATAAACCTCTGAACAACAGTTCTGGTCAAATTTGTTCAGATTTTGAAAGAAATAATTCATGCATTTTGTTTTGAAATGTTTTTCTTCGTTCTCTTGTACTCCTGTTTACTCATAGTAGTAGACTACGCGTATGAGCGATGGAATCTTCCGTTCCAATTATGTGTTGTATGTAATTGGCCCATACCATGTGTTATTCGCTTGGGGGTACAAGCTCAAATGATTTCATTGGTTTGAAGTGGAGCGAGTTTATACATGTTTTTTGT
Source organism: Chiridota heheva (assembly GCA_020152595.1). Taxonomy (NCBI): domain Eukaryota; kingdom Metazoa; phylum Echinodermata; class Holothuroidea; order Apodida; family Chiridotidae; genus Chiridota; species Chiridota heheva. The sequence goes on from JAIGNY010003209.1 coordinate 27,437, forward strand.
GGACCACTTGGGTGATAGCCTGTCGGTATGCATAGATTAATAATATTATCTCTGCATTCCGCTCTGCATATCATTTCACAAGTAGAAAGTACAAACAGATTGTTATAATACAGATAAATTTTGCTGTTTAGCTGTTTTATGTGATTCTGAATGACCAAAAATATTGTTTATCATTGTTAAATGTTTTAAATCAATGATGAATTTATCTGCAGTGCCGAAGAATTGCTTTGCTTGGGTGTGTGGCATGTGTTGTATAAATAAAATGTTTTCATAGCTCCTTGCTGAATCAAGGTCTGGTTTGGTTTATGTATGGAATACAATATTTTAGTTTAATTTTTAATCCTGATCTGTACAGGGATTGCAGGTAATACCCTTTTATTTATTTATTTTCATATTTGATGAAGAAAATACAAATTTGGTGAGGAGTGGGACACCACTTTTTATTAGCGGGCATTTTCTTTTCTGCCTTTTCCGTACTTCACACAGTTTTATTGCGCATTGAAGAAGGTGAATACCATACAAGGCTATAGGGCTGGAACCTTTGGTGGCTTAAGTATAATAGAAAATGCCACCACAATAAACAAATGAGGCCTGTTTAAAGTAAAAGCATAGCAAGAATGATCATTGAACTTGAAAAATAACAGAGGTATGCATGATTTATGAGGATTTTCTTGGTTGAACTAATTATTATTATTTTTTTTTCTTTAAATAGGAGCCACGGCCTAGCCATGGTTAATGTGTAAAAGAAATGTTGAGTATCAAGTGAGTGGGATCTGAACTGTAAGATTTTCCCACCGTAGGTTATATGCATATCAGCAACAATTGTACAGCGTGATAACTGATCAAGTATACGATGGCTAGCATCACACCGTAAGATGATGCATTTAGAGGCTTAATTTATTTGTTTGATGTTTTGCAAGTATCCAACAAATTTTTTTATTTTTATATGAAAGATAATTGAAATCATAACTATGAATTAGAAATCGTGAGCAAATAAGGGCATATAGATGGCCTGTTGACACGGCTTTTTTCACAACTTTTTTATGCCTTGGGACGTAGACTGACAAAGGGGTAAAATCAGCATCATTTGAGGGGCAAATGGGGTAAAAAAAATTATTTTACACACAAACAACATAAAAGTTTAGTAATTATACATTTGATTTATCAATGACTACGTTATCATTTTCAACATTATTTACAGAAAATACTGTAATACAAACATCATTAGCAGCTATCATATAACAGTGCAGTACACTGCAGTTATAGTTAATGTAATGCACTATATGTTCAAAGCTTGTTTACATTACTGGTGAAAAACCAGCTTTTGGGTTAAAACCGGTTTTGGTTTTGAAAACCGACTGAATTCATGTCGGTGCAAAATCGTGCAAGTTTAGTGACATGTAGAAGAAAGTTTGCTTAAACTGATGTCTGACACTCACTGAATACTTATAACCCCTATTTCTCCAAAATAATAATTGGTAAAGTGTGAAAATCGCGTTAATTTTAAGTTCAGAATTACCACTTTCTGTGGCGTCTGTAAATTTATTAAAATATGTGACATTGCTAGTTGTAGACCCCCACAGAAGTGCCTGTGTAAACGCATACAAATTACAGACACATAAAATGTCATCAGCAAAAAGGTCAGAAATTTTATCCTCTGATACCTCAGATAGAGAAGTTTCCTTTTGAGAACTTGATGGAGAAATTATAGACCACCATAGTATGAATGCCTGAAGACGCAAGCCAATCATAAATCTTCGCAAAGTCCCAGACCTATAGGCCTACAAACATGTATCACAACAAACCCTTCACGAACGCTTTGACATTACCACAGATTTAGGGTAGCTTACGAATACATTTGGAAATGCCTCTCAGTCTCATCCGGTACATGTACTGATTCATACTGCAATTCTCTTCTTTTTGTCCAAGTTATACCATCATGTGATGTATTTCTTAGAAATCACCAAAAGAAAGCTAAAAGTTATTTAGGCCTCCAACTTATCTCGGGCTACAGTGTAGTAGTAGCCGATAAATACAAACATACACTCATTGTATGATGTGTTGGCCCTGTTGGCCTATGTACAGCCAGTCGGAGATCAGTGAAATCACTGTCCAACTTGACACGTTACAAAATTTTAATAACAAAAATTAAAATAGGAAGTAAAGTCAATTATATGACAGTAAAAAAGGGTTTTCTAAGATTTTAAAGACTGACATTTTTCGAACTACATATGTCTTAGGAAGTTATTCTAAATTAAAAAATACATCAGTTGATACCAAAAATTGCTTTATGTCACCAGCCCTTTAAAGTTAGCGATGCTAGCTATGGAAAAAACAAAAAACAACTCTTATATCATTTACTTACAGACATGACAGATGCTCTAAATCTTACTCAAGTAGGTGGGTGCTAAAATTGTACACAAAAGTAATTTTATATGAATTCTAGTGTAAAATCTTAGTGATATTTTTCTCCTCAAATGAATCATTTGCTATGCAACATTATGTGTATAGGCATGGCTTTTTGTGTATGCAGTATATGGGGCCTTGTTAGTTTTGAGGCTGGCCAATCACTAAATGTCAGCGATCACTAACAAAAATGCAAAAGGAAAATGTCAGCTAATTAAAAACAAAAGAAAATAGAAAATGTCTGTCATGATAAAAAATGCCACGCTTGAAAGTTTGTTGAAACAGCATTAAATTTGCTAGCTAGGCTAGACCCTGTCTTTTTTGGAAAAATAATAGACGTTTTTGATTGGGATCAATGAGAAATTCAATACAATTTTTGCCGTTTAGACATCTGATGCCAGTCATTGGAGTAACTGTTGAAAAGAAATATAATTTTTTCAAAGTAGATTTTTTCTTCATCAAAATAAGATGGTTACTGCATTGTTGGTTTCTACTGTCTTGATTATAAGAAACGATGTGAAACAAAATTAATGATTTTTATATTTACAGGAGAGGGGTGGAAGCAATACATTTAATCATGGTGCTTTGACGATCAAGTACAAGCTGGATAATGAGTTTGAGCTGGTTTTTGTGGTAAGTTTATTTTGGGTACAGTATGTGAAGTATTTTTACTTTTGCTAAATGGAGAATTCAGAAGACCAGGGAAATGATGTTTGCTCTGCAAGTTTGTTTATCTCGATCTGTCTCAATGTAACAAGAATTTGTTACTTTAGTCGAAGAAAGTTTTTTTTTTAGTTTTAAAGAAATGTTACAGTTAATTTTGACTTTGATTTCATGATTCAGGGCCATTAGGCGTAAAGAAACAAATTGGTTAAAAACACATGCTGATGTTTGATTCCATTGTGGAGTTATTGCACTTTCACCAGTGTGTTAAAAGTGACCTTGCAGTCAGGGTTGGGGTCAATTGTAATTGTGTAATTTCTTACAATTATGCTGTTATTGTAATTGACAAATTCTGGGCAGCTGTAATTGTAATTGACAATTTCTGGGCAGCTGTAATTGTAATTGACAATATCTGGGCAGCTGTAATTGTAATTGACAATATCTGGGCAGCTGTAAGTGTAATTGACAATATCTGGGCAGCTGTAATTGTAATTGACAATATCTGGGCCACTGTAATTGTAATTGACAATTTCTGTGTAGTTGTAATTGTAATTGACAATTTCTGGGCAGTTGTAATTGTAATTGAAATTGTCTGGGCAGTTGTAATTGTAATTGATTTTTGGGCAGTTGTAATTGTAATTGAAAAGGGCAGTTGTAATTGTAATCCACAATTTCTGACAGTTGTAATTGTAATTAAAAATTTGTGGAAAGCTGTAATTGTTATTGAATTTTTTTAGAGAAAATAAATGTTATTGTAATTCATTTTTGTAATTGACCCTAGCCCTAGCTTGCAGTGCAAAGTATGATGTAATAATTGCAGATCTCCAAGATAAATCTTGATTGTTTTCTATAAAATGAATATTTATTTTTCTTTCATTTTGAGTGTAAGGAAGATGAGCAGATGGGCAAAGTGAAAAAGTTCTGTTAACTGTATGTTATACCCTATCTCAATTATCAGAGGAATATTCCCATGTTTTCTCGTAACCTTTCATAAGAAAGAGAACAATTTTAGAAATAATTTAGTACAAAAAACATCCGGAAGGAAGCAAGACAACTCATGCGAGCCTTAACCAAGGTACTTATTGTTCTATGTTACAGTACTATGGGTGGGGTGAAAATTTCACTTGCTATTATTTATTGAAAGAATGATTCTTTTAAAGGAATATTCCCATGTTTTTTTGTAACCTTTCATAATAAAGAAAAAACTTCTAGAAACAATTTAGTACAAAATTCATGTTGATATGTTATTCTACTAGGAGATATTCAAATTTTAAGGTTCACAAAAATGCCAATAAACGATTAGGAAAAGTCTCAGTATGACATCACAGCAACACATTCTTCCACAAAGTTGATGTATTTTATTAAAATCTATTATCCTGTTTTTATTAGTAAAACCTGCTAGAAAAATAAATTGATGAAAGTTAGGCACTGTATTTATATACATTGCTAAATATACCCTACTTCAATAACTTTTAGAAAATTGTTTCTAGTCATACAGAAACAACTAATTAACGTTTAAAGAAATACATAAACTGTTGCAATGGAATTGTCTCTATGACATCGAACACGAATTCATCATACTGTACAAAAACTTTTAAATTCAATTAAGAAATCTTTGAAAATCCATATCTTCTCAACGGAATATGATATCAACCTGATTTTTGTACCAAATTTGCTCTAAAAGTGTGCTCTTTCGAACAAAATTTACAAAAAAACCATGGGAATATTCCTTTAAGCAAAAAACAAAGTGGCAATTAATTTTCAAAGAAATACATTATACAATGTCAATTATGACGTCACACTATGACTAATCAATCAAGGTCACTATTCAACACACTTGAGTAGGTCTTTGAAATGCAATAACTCCTAAATGGTATAAGATGTTCTTTTTCCAACAATTTGTTTCTTTTATTTCTAAGTCACATCTATGAAAATGAAAATTCATTGGAATATTCCTTTACAGAAATTTGAAATGAAAAATTAAACATTGCATTATGATTAGAAATCAAAATAAGGAAACATTTGGAATTGTTTTGAAAATTCAGATTACATCGAATTAGGTTGTAAATATGAATGTTTAAGCTTGCACTACATTTGTATTCTGACTCTTTCTTTTGTTCCACAGGTTGCATATCAAAACATAGTCACGTTATCGTACATTGATAAATTTATTGATGATATTCACCTGGAATTTCGTGACAAATTCAAGGATGTACTGGAGAGTGGTAAAATCAATCACAATTTTGATTTTCAAGTGGAGTTCAAGCAAACGTTGGAGGCGGCGAAGAAGGCTAATGAGGAAGAGAGGAAAGTCAAGCAGGTAAGCAGGGGTCGAATTTGCCACTGTACCACTGTCCTGAGAAAGTGCTTTTAATGCAGGAACAGTGCATTTTCAAACATCACTGTTTCAGTGGAATAGTGTCCTTCTCACAAGCATGTGGCATTAATGATCAATCATTTTATTTCTGCTCAAAAAAAGTGCATGTTGTCAAAAAAGATAATCATAACAAGAGTTTCTTCCAGAAAGAAAAAAGCTTTTCCCACCTTTCCTGCAATTGCCATCACAATTATTGGTGAATACACATATGCAAGTCTGCTTGCATGTGTATGACTGTTACAACTGGATGATTCATCATGTACTGAGCTTGGGCGATATTGAGCATTATGCAATATCGATATATCGCCAGTTAAGAATATCGATATTATCAAAATATAGATATGCAAAATATATGACGTCATACGTAAGTAGTATGTACTGTTCTGTACAAGGTAATCTTGTCTCGGCTCAAAAAAGGTCAAAATCAAACTTTTTGTACAAAATAACAGAAATCACTGCAAAACATAAACACCCACTATGCTTAAAAATCTTCTTTACATGGTTTCTATCTCAAAAGATCAAGAATAGAAACATTGAAAAAGTTTAGGCCTCAGCATATTCTTTAAAAAAAAATGTTGTGGAACTGGTACAAAACCTACACTGTATGCCTTACAAAAATTGGCTCCAATTCTTTAAATTTCATATCTCACTCACTTCTCATGAATGTTCTACTGAAAAGGCATTATATTTGGTGCATTTTGTGGAGTTCTAGACATTCAGAAGTCCATATATAACACGATATCTAATTTCTAGTCTGCTCTAATCATCGTACGCGTTTTGTCTTTCGGAAGAAACAAGTGGTAGATGTGTGTACATAACATAACGTTAGTAAAGTACAGTGATGCTGTATAGTATAGTGATACTGTGTGTAGTTAACTGCACTATACAGTGTACAGTATCTGATCGATCTGGCAAGACCAGTCCTGTCACTCTTAGATTTTCTATATGAACAAAATAATGAGAAAAACTTCATACATTAGTTGTTCTGCTCCTTAAAGTTTCAAACAGTCAGACCCGACCTGATACATAACCAGGTCGGGTCAGATTTTTCCTCTTTATTTTCTAATTCTGAAAAGCTTAGTTGTCGTGAAAGTTGGTGCTGAGTATCTTATTATCAATGGATGAAGTCCTTATTGTGTGGTTATTTTAACTAAGATAAAGTGGTCTCACTATTTGCTACAGTAAGTTTGTGGTTATGATTTGCTGGAACAAATTTTAAGGAGAAGGACAAGTCATGAGTTTTGTCAGTGATTTGTCAATTAATGATTGCTTGATATGGAAATTCAGATTCAGTATTCCTTTTGAGGACACTTACCACGATGTTTAAGGTTTCCACATCTTATGATTTTTGTTGTCTGAACATCATTATACCTGAAGTATAAAGTTGAAGTATTGCGCAATGCCTCTGTACTCCGTGAGTCAAGTTGTTTTTTTGTTCATGGAAGTATTTGGGGGTAATTGTTATCACAATATTGTTGTTTTAATACTTTTATCATAACTGACTGCCTGAAACTTTGATATAAATGAAATTTATAAACTTTTTGTGGATTTGATTAAAAATACTTGGATGTTTGATAGTCATGTTTAGCTTTTTAATAGTTATGTATTGTGTATTATCATTGAAAAACATAGTATTGATATATCGATATGACCCTTAAACTCAATATCGGCCATATCGATATGGGTCAATATCGATATATCGCCCAAGCTTATCATGTACTGTACCTGTAATACTAATAACTGATGTACATATTTGCACATATTAACCAATAAAGTAGTTGTAGATTAAACCCATTTTAAAGAAATGAATTGTCTTGTTTCGGCCAAAAGTTGGAACAGTGAAATCTGATCTGGATTTGTGATATTTGAGGAAGTTCTGCTCCGTGGAACAGTGGGATAAAAATTGAATTAAATTTGGGCCCGTGGTAAGTCATTTATTTCCTCCGCTATAAAACCGTGGAAGGCATTGGAGTAAACTTTGATTCCTCTTTTGGATATTGGAAATCGCTGTTTTGTTTCTTCTTCCTATGTGTATGCCAGGTGGCGAAGCATTGAAGGAAATAAGTAGAATGTTGTTTTATAAATACGTAACTGAAAAACAAGTTTTTTTCTGAAGTTTGTAATAAGAGTAATCATTTAGCCAGCTGTCAAATATTAAAACTGATGCATGTCTTTATCATGAAGTCAATTCTATATCTCATCCACTTTCTTTTTGTTGTCAATAGATGAGAACTTTTAATCAATCGGAGAAGTCTAAGAAGACAATAAGTTCCATGATTATTGACTCAGGCAAGGATGACAAAAACAAGAAAGGAGGTAGGAAGAGCCTGCTGTTGTCCATTGATAAGTGTCATTGTTTGCAAATAGACCTTTTTAAATCTAAATCGGCATTTTCCTAAAAACTGATTTAAATAATGTCACATGGCCAAAATTTATGTGTCCATAATTGACCAATCCTGTACTGGGTTAATCTTTTTGATCAATCAAACACTGCACAATTTACACAGGATATGGGGCCACGCATATGAGAACAAATGCTTTCATACACGCATACATGCCTTATACATGAAGGTAATACATGCGTGCATTGTTGCTTACAACTTTACCTCCAGTAACTGCAGCTGATTAGTTGAGTAACAAAGAGAAAATTTCCTCAGCAGTTGATTGGTTTGGTAACAAAGGAAAAATTCCTCCAGCAGTTGATTGGTTGGGTAACGAAGGGAAAATTCCCCCAGCAGTTGATTAGATGGGTAACAAAGTGAAAATTCCCCCAGCAGCTGATTGGTTAAGTAACAAAGGGAAAATTTCCCCAGCAGTTGATTGGTTGGGTAACAAAGGGAAAATTCCTCCAGCAATTGATTGGTTGGGTAACAAAGTGAAAATTCCCCCAGCAGTTGATTGGTCGAAGTAATCCATGTTCAACAAACTGGGATTGAAAAGTCTATAGGCTTGTTGGTTGGAGGAGCGAAAAATGAATTTTCATTAGTTAGTATTCATTGTTTTCCTTAAAGGGGTCCTCAACTGAAAAGTGAGATAATGTTACTCTGAGGTCTTTAGAATAATTAGTTACTACTCTTCTAGATATTGTCAAAGACACTGTAGTTTTTTGTTTAACCAAGCACTGCAATCGTTTTTTACTAACTAGTAGTTATAGGTTCAAGTTCATACTGATTGTTGCAAATGAATGTTGGAGTATGAATATGCTTCAGAAATATGGAATTGATAAACCAAATCAGTTTCTTTTTGGTTCAAATGCTAATAGCATAAAGGAACCTATGCAGTCATGCTGGCATGTGTATGTATGTGTGTATGTATGTGTGTGTGTGTGTGTCTGACAGCAAGCTTTTAAGCACCATATTTTAAGAAGTATACACTGGATTCATGTTGTATGTGGTACACAGATAGCCCATGGTCTGTAGATGTGTCCTATTTGATGGTGATGTCATGCATATCTATAAGTAGGTGGGCCTTAATGTAAAAATTGTTAAATGCTCATATTTAATAACTTCATGTTTGTTTTGATTCATAGTTTGTATATTTCAATTGTTATCTATAGTTGAATATCATGAATATACTTAGTGGGTGGGGCTTAATTAGTTTTGTTGAAAAGTGCTTGTAAATATAATAACTCAAGGACAATACATTGGATACAGGTCATACTTGTGTACAGATAATCCATTGTCTGCTTGTGTGACCTATAGTTTTTCAGGTGCAGATGTCATGCATATTGCTTAAAGTAGGGTAGGGCGCTTAATATAAAATTAAAAAAATCTTGAAAAAGTGTTGTCAACAGGTTCTATTTTATTGATGTATCATGTACATGGTGGGCATGGCTTATGAATATATGTTATTTAGCATATTTTGTGATATGCAATGCCAGTTCATTTCAAACCAACAATGAAATAATGCATCGGAACCACTAAGCATTTTGGTTTTCTGTACGTTGCAAGTCATTTTGATTTTGTCTGAATTGCCTCTTTCTTTTTATTGAAGGGAAAGCTGATTCATCAAACCCGAAGAAACGCAAAGGGAAAAACAAGGGAGGTGCTGATAAGCCTGCTCCAGTTGAAGAAGTGATCGTTGTCCCAGAGGAAATAGCGCCGGTCAGGATCAGTGATTTGGATGAAGCAACCATGCAGCAGAACAGGGAGCGTCTTTTTATGAACAAGAAGCCAAAGAAAGCTGAGAAAACGTAAGGCACATATTTGATCAGCCCATGAGTTGAGTGCACTATCCATTTTTAGCTTGACTTTTGAGGAATAGTGAGAGCTATTCTACTACCTCTGGCGTTGGTGTCAGCGTTAGCATCAGCACATGATTTCACTTTTTGGAAGAGTCTCTTTGTTTGGTTAAAGTTTTTGGAGGAGTTTGTTTGTTATGCTAATGACATTCCGGACATAAATAACAATGAAAATATTTGTGCTGTTATGAAAGAAAAGTCAAACAGTAGAACCCTTACCTAGAATTCAAAATTTAGTATCTTGGGTATCAAACGAAATATGAAGAAGAAAGTCCTGGCTAAATAAAGAGGAAAAATAGACTTATAGTAATCTCTAAATGAATCTGCTATGAGCCTCATGCCTCAATAGAATTTAAGATTAAGTGTCTTGGATATGAAAAGAAATACAAAGAGTAAACTGAGTGCATAAAAGACTTTGATTTTGTAGACAGCCCTATCTGATTTATATGGAAAAATATCAACAGGGTTGGAAATATTCATAAAAAAGTCACTCTAATTGAGTGTGGCGATTACCACAGTATACTGTATTATTTCTACTCGCCACAATTATTTTTTGCTCGCCTATGGTGAGCAAGTGAGTGGTTTTTCCAACCCTGGTTGAGTATATTTTTAAGGGATGTGGTTGGATTTCAATTGGAATTTTGGGTAGAAGATAATGTGATGATTGGCAGATGCGGGAATTTGAATTAGGGTCGGATTTCATAACGGACAGGATGGGAGTGTATGTTGTACAGGGTAGGTTGGCATGTGGGACGGTAATTTGCACAGGGTGAAATGGCATATGGTGGAGTGTCATTTGGATTTTAGTTGTGGTGGAATAACATATGTATGTTGTCAGGTGTGATTGCATGTAGTACATAGGGCATGGGGTGGCATTTTTGGCAGGGGTTGGGATGGCATTTGGGACAGGGTGGAAGGTGCATTATCAGCGATGAGGGGATTTGTATTGTTTGCGATGTCTAGTTTGTCATATATTAAGCATTACTGTTTTGCATAATTTTGCTTTAAAGGTATATAGACAGGTAGCGATTTTGCCCTAAATATGTTTCTTTTAATATTTTGAACATGTCATTAAAATGTATTTTTTTTAAATTTCCCTTCGCGAATAGGTGAAAAATGAAGCCCCAAGAAATGGCTGGACTTCCACTATTAAAAAATGATGTGTAATGTAAGAATAAGGACACAGCAAGGCCTACAATGAATAACTTTTACTGTGTGACTGTGTCACATTGACCTAGGCTACTTCAAAACATTAGTTTAATTTCATCAGACATTGGAATATCACTTAATTAGCGATACACTAATTATTTTGTGACATTTTCTTGTGGATAAAGAGGATATTGATTCAAGTTGCGATCCATTATTTCTTTATAATTAGCGAACTCCACTTGTTACGTTAGGATGTAAATATTCTGGTATGGTACACTGTAGCTTTTACATAACATTAGTGTTGTACTGCCCTACCCTTCCGTCATGAAAAAAACAATACGTAATGAGCATACATTTGGAGACCTAAAAATAAGCCGGATTTGTCACATTTTGGGATCAATTTTGTAAGAAAGTGTTTGTGGTGAGTGTTTATGTAGGTCATTTCTATCAATTTATGCAAAGTGGTTCCTATCTGTCCAAATACTTTTCATGATGCTTTACACTTGTACATTTTTCATGCCACCTGACATTGGAAGCTGGATTACAGTCCAGGATGTACAGGTAGTTCTAGGATTGTATGGGGGCTGGGGAGGGTATGGGTTGGAAAGGGGGTTAGGGCTGATTTTTTGTTGTTGAAAACTAACTAGACGATAAATTTTCCACTTCAAAAATGTTTTAGGATGAGTAGAATAATTGTACATAACAGTCAAAAACAGGATAAGAATTTCTTTTTTGTTGAATAGAAACAAATTTTGCGATAAGTACGCTTCAAAACCTTTCTTAAAGTTGACAGCAAGTGATTATATACATAATACAAAATATATACACTTATATAAACAGACACACGTGCATCCATACACATGTACAATCCAGAATGTTGATCCTTACTGGCATTCTTAACACCTGCGCATATGCAACACTTATAATAAACATAAGAATCCTCGTACATGCCTGTCAAGGAAGTCGATGATATAATATGAATAATACAAAACTTGTAAACTTTTTATAAGTGGAAGACTGAATCGCAAACTCATAACTATTATTTACAATATACATGACGGTTTTGCATGTAGTCGGTTGCTGGCAAATTGGCTGCTAGTCTTGTGTCTGACAGTTTATGGTGTAGGAACATACTGCTGAAATATTTGTATCGAAATGCAATCATTTGTTGAGGCATTTATATCAGAGCACATTCTTTTTCACATCTACATATCTGAAGTTTACAACACAAATTTGGGTGGTACTTCTTTGTCATTCCGTGAATACATACGGTTCTCTGTGTCTCATTCTCTACCATTACCGTGTGAAAAAGCTCTTGTACCATTGCCGCCCACTTCTTTTTTTCCAACAGATCAGGCTTTGTTAAGTCATCAACAATAAAAAAGCCTTCATTCTCTAGTATTTTCCTCGTTGTTTTGAAGATGTGGATCTTATCCTTGTATGAGATCATCTTGACTGGAAGATGTGGTGACATCCCTCAGCACCCTTGCCATCCCTATATGCCCATTCGATGACTGAGCCTTGAAGATTGAAGTGTCTCAGGACGTCATTGTCTGAAAGTCAATCATTCTGAAATTGTTTCTTCTGGAAAACCATTCAAGTTTATTGATAGCAACTTCTTGCCAGGCAACAGTTTCCTTCAAGAGTGTATCTGGGGATTTCATTTTTCAACGTGTCAGTGTCTTTTTCAATGGCATCGATACGTTTTGATGGGAATTCTATGGTAGCTCCATGATCAAGCTTCAAGATCAAGCTCAAGATCAAGCTCCAAGATCAAGCTTCAACTTTTTCACACCTGAAGACAAAGTTTCAAGAGTTTTTGCAAGTGCTGCAATTAATGGGTGATTGTGTTAAGCCTTGCACTAAATCTTCTCACCGCTGTAGCCTCAGATTCAGAATTCTCGGTTGCTAAATTTGGCAGTTTTTTTCTTTGGCATTTCACGTTTAAAGAGCTACCATCATCAATCAAGATTTGCGAGACAGTTCATCCCCAACAATATACAGAAAATACATGTTTCTTACGAAAATTTCTTGAGCGAAAAATAGGGTGTCTCTCAAGTACTCATTATGATGGCGTCCTTTCCATCGGATAAATTAACAGTAATTGGGTAGGTAAATAACTTAAATATATTTGTATTACCATTCTATTTTTTGAACCACTTTGATCCATTTTGGATTACATGCCGTTATGAATGGCAATCAAATGTGATTTCTTCTTCAGGAATCCTTTCTTTTAATTGGACAGCATCACAAATGTGTGTAGTAGTTTCACATAGTTTTTAAGTCCTGATACTCCATAATGTTTACCCTCCCACTTGATTTTTTCATAGCACCAAAGTTTCGGAGAAAGAGAAGAAGAAAAAGTCAGCTCGAACATGGGTATTATCTGGCAATACTTCTGATATGGCAAGCCTGGACTTCAGCAGCAACCCTATGGAGAATGGCCATGATGAAGAAAAGTCACTGGAACCGGAGATCATGAGTGAGGTATGAACAGATGAAACTAGATAGTATTTAAGTCGGTGCTTACTTTAGCGGTCAGAAGTATCCTAGTGCAGGGTTGGGCAAAGCAAGGATCCTGTCTATCAGGCATTGATGTCTTCATGCATGTAAGGTTGTCAGTGAGGAACTTGAGTTGCCCTTCCCTTTTGTTATGTGTAGGTGTATTACAAACCATTTTAACTGCCTGGGAATGATTGATGATGAAATTCGCACTAATTACTTTTGAATGGGGGTATCTTTCACTTTGATTCGCTGAATTAAGTGGTATTTCTGATGCACTGTGAATGTGCAGTAGGCCCGATAAACAATTGGACAATGACACACTATTACTAGGGTCCCTCGGCATAAATTTGGGTTAGGCTAAGTCTGCCGTTTTACAAGCTGTAAAAGTGACCGAGAATACATGGACACAAAAAGCTTCAATTGTAATTTTCACTACAAATAAATCCAAAGATTAAGTAATAAATTAAAAATGGCAAAATAAACGAACAAAAGAGATTGGGGCTATTTTCCAGAGACTTGGAATGGATTTTTTTCTTTTACACTGATGGCGCACTTTGTTTGGCTGAACGGACATTATGCCATTTAAATGTTTAGGCTATTAAACGAAAATGCACTGCCTGCTACTGCTGGATGGATTGGAGCAAGTACAGTAAAGGGTCTTGCTCAAGGACACAATGCTGTGCTCACACCTATGATTAAAGAATATGATTTTCTAGCCCACTGACATGGGGGCTGATTCATATGCACAAATCCCCCTTTTTTGTACCTAAATTGCTTAAATTATATTTTTGTGAATGTACAAAATATACCTTTTGTTCAATTAATAAATATTCTTTTAAATTAGAAATATATTTCTATTGTTTAATTACCTCTTTGAATGGGTATTTTCGTTTTTTACATTCAAGTTTTGAACATCTTTTCTTTTGAATGGGTAAGATTATTGTATCTTTGAATGGGTGAATTATTATGTTTTGAATGGGTGAATTATTACGTTTTGAATGGGTGAATTATTATGTTTTGAATGGGTGAATTATTATGTTTTGAATGGGTACATTTTATTCTAAATGAACAAAAAGTGAATCATGAATATGTTAAGATGTTTTTCCTTTTGAGTTCAGTCTTTTAATTTCAAGAACAAATGTTTATTTTAACGCATGGATAGTTGTTATGAATCATCTTCAAATTCATTTATTTTAATTCATAAGTATTTTCTTTTCATGCAGTTTGCGAATGTTGGCAAATCCTCCAAGATCCAGGATTTGATGGAGGACTCTAGCGGAGACGAATTGGAATTTGAGGAGGACAATCAAGGGGAAAAACAAGCAGCTCAACCCAGGTAAGAAACCTAGCTGCAGAATAAGACACAACCATGGCCAAAAGTGTTGGGACAAAGTTGCTTTGATCCTCTCTCAGAGTTTGCTTTGATCCTCATTTCAGTGTTGAAAGATAGTCGGGAAATTGTGACCCACAACATTGATGAAGGGGAGTGGGAATATGTTGTGTGCTTTGAAAGAAAGTAGGGAAATTGCGACCTACAACATTGATGGAGGGGAGCGTGAATATGTTGTGTGCTTTTAAAGAAAGTCGGGAAATTGTGACCTACAACATCGATGGAGGGGAGCGTGAATATGTTGTGTGCTTTGAAAGATAGTCGGGAAATTGTGACCCACAACATTGATGAAGGGGAGTGGGAATATGTTGTGTGCTTTGTGACCTACAACATTGATCGAATATGGAAAGTAGGGAAATTGCGACCTACAACATTGATGGATGAATATGTTGTGTGCTTTGAAAGAAAGTTGGGAAATTGTGACTTGCCACGATTGTAGATTGGTGATTGGAATCATGAAATAGCAAACAGCCCCATTAAACTCCCATTTGAAATTTTACAACCTTTGGAATTTTTAGGCCAAATTATTGAAGAAAATATGAAATGTTTAAGATCTTTGGATAGGTAGCAAAGTTGCGCTTACTTGAAAGAAAAGATGTTATAAATCATGAAAATAGCAAAACATTTCATCTAAATATTGACCATTTTACATCAATTGGAATTTTAAGGACATGAAATAGTATTTATGTACATTTTTATGTACATGACATTTACAACAAATGTAAATTTTTTGTTGAAACATCATTAATATTGTCAAAATTCTGATGGAAAACATGCCCTCTTGTTCCATCAACCTTTCTGTCCTGTACAAAGTAATTAGCATTGTCAGCTCCAAAGTAATGAGGTCAGAGGACCACTCTACCATCAAAATGATTAGCCAGCCTGCATTAATGCAAGCTGCCATCATGGATCCTGGTTTTCATGAATGGGGTACGTTCTGGTAGAGACAGCTTCTGGGTGACAAAAGATTTACAAGGATGTTTAACCCTTACTTTACCATGCGGCGATATCACCGTTTTGGGTGCCTTATCGTTGGTCCCGCATCCGTGGCGCATTTTTAAAAAGATGCTGGTAGAGAAAGGGTTAATCAACCCGCGACAAGTATGCCAACTCAAATTGGGTGCCCGGCCCACTGGGTTGTCATCGCTTTCCTCCCAGGTGCATTTTCAAAAATGTGCTGTTACAGTAGAGGGTTAAAAGAGATTAAAGTCTAATGTGACAGTTCTGAAATCTCAACAGGTTTAAGAGACCTGCAGTTTTATAGGGCCCTATGTTTTTGTGTATAACTTGAAGTTAATTTTTTTCTTTATACAAACAATCAATATTTTCTTTCCACAGGTCATATGATTGTTCATGAGTTAATGATAAACAAAGAAAACTGACAAAAATATTGCCTTTCAAGTATTCTTTTTTCATTTGAAAAAAAACCAACATTTGCTTCGATCGCATATTTTTCTTGTAATATACCAGCATTACCAGCCACCCAGAGATCCCAGAAGAAATCAATATTAATTCAAGTTTACCCACTCAATTTATTCCAAATTCTTGATGTTATATTTGTTTTCTTCTAATGAATGTGTATTCCATATAATTACTTTGAAGTTGGGCTTAAAGATTAATAAGAATTTTCAGCGTACAGGCTTGTCGTTTTCCTGCTCCATCGTGATCGCAGCGTAACTATATCAGCAACGCTTAATAAAACTCAGGTACGGTCCCTCCGTCCCTATATAATATACATCTAGCTAGTTCTCCCAGTTAAAATCCATGTTAAAACTATGATGTGTGTATTATTCGTTTGACATGTTGTGCATGGTGGAATTTTCCATCTCCCGGGCCTGTAAACATGCCCCCATAACCTTAACAATTTACCCAAATCAGTTAAGATCACCCGTTAAGTTACACATTATATTTTGTACAAAAATGCCTATAACTTTTCTTACAAGCATATTTATTTTATTCACATGTCACTATTGATTTATTTTACTGCAGATATCCTACAACTCTGGATTTTTGTGAATGTACTTTCCCACCATGTTATGCTTAAATTCACCATCACCCTCTGCATCCTGGGCCGATTGTCCCTCTCTCTCCTCCCCTTCCTCCTCTCCTTCTTCCTCCTCCCACACACACACACATATCAGACAAGCATGGTATTCACCTCAAAACATTCTGCAACAAAGGTGGGGGTAAAATGGTATATTTTGTGTATTAGACAGTCAGTCTGGAAAATGTTCGGATTGTATTATTTATTTCTGTTTTGCAATGGGGGTTGGGGGGGTTGATTATACTAGTACTCTAGTATATCTTTGATACATGTATAAGTGCAGAAAACCAAAGTAATCTGGTAATTATTTAGCACCATCTTAAATGTCCTAAAAAGTGAATATCCATCCACTAAGTTTCTGGGAATTTTTGTGGAACCATACAGTATTGATGCACAAACAGCTGAGAACTGATTCTGTACTCAAGAAAGGAACCTTAAACTGGCCATGGTTGGGCAAACAAATATTTATTGTGAAAAAAAAGTATTTTCAATCACAAATTTAATTAGTAAAAGTTATCAATGAATAGATATATTTAGCTACATAAGTGGGAGGATTAAAGTGAGTAGAAAATATAACCTAATTATTTACCAGACAATGATCTTAAAATGGGGTGTAGTGATATCGCCAGCAGTTATTAATATTTTGGCATGCATGGCAAAAGCTCTTCCCACTCAACTTGTTTTCTATGATGATTATTTCAGTAAGGTTGGTTAATCGGATTTGACTTTGTCAGATTTATTACTAGCAACTTAATGCTCATTGATTTGCCATATTCACTTGACAACAATCCTACTTGAAATCATAAACAGATAATTACAGGCTTCCCTTGTTCGTGACCGCTGGCAAACCTCATGGAACTCCCAAATTGATAACAAACTCCACGTCATCCAGCCCACAATTCCAATCAAACCCACCATCAAGAAGCTCTCTCTTAGTGACAACATTCATATCACCCGTCTTTGAATAGGTCACACCCACCTCACTCACTCCAACCTCCTTATTGGCTTCCCCAACCCCCTTATTGGCTTCCCCAACTCCTCTGCAACAATTGCCATTGCACCCTCACAATCCATCACGTTCTCCTTGCTTGCCCCCTGTACAACCTTCTCAGAGCTTACCTCACAACTCAATTGCTAAGTTCTTTCAGAAAAATCCTCTGGATAAAATTATCTCCTTCCTTCATTATGCTTCCCTCTACAACCATATTTAATTCTCCTCTTCCATCCCCTGTCTCTGAGACTTTGTTTTTGTTTCAACCATGCACCTCCTTTCTTGATCACAGCTTTCTGACTTTTTGTTCTTGAGTTTCTCTCATTCTACCCCTGTTTTCTTTCCTTCCTACCTCTAGAATGATCTGACCTCTCAGGCACAATTTGACCCTCGTTGTTGTGGTGCCGTTAAGCCCTCATCAAACAAACAAACAAGAAAGATTTTTTTCTTCGAGATTTATGATTATAAAGATCTTTGAGTAATGCATAACAATTAATATAACAACAACAGAACATTTTTTAGAAAATTTCTAGAACGATGTTTGAAATGACACAGAAGAAAAACAACACAAGATTTTTCACAATTTTTATTTTTAAATTCAGCAGTTTAGAACGAAAATGCAAGATATATTTTTGTGAATTCTTTATTTCAAACGTATCATAGAAATAAACACAACACATCAAACCAATATAGGCCTATTGGCCTACTTCTTTCTATTCAGTATATTTCCATTCAACACTTTCAATTGCATTGTTAAATCTCTGTTTAAAACTTTCTAGACAATAGCCCACCCTCTGCTGGAAATCTATTCATAGAGAGCCTTTGTTGTGATAAGAGTCGCAGTGGTCAAGGAGTCATGCTCGTATGCGAAAGGTACCGGGTTCGATTCCCGCCGCTAGCATTGCATTGTGTCCTTGAGCAAAGCACTTTACCCTATTTGCTTCAGTCCACTCAGCTGTAAAATGAGTACCAGCACTGCTGGGGAGTTAACCTGTGATGGACTGGCATCCTGTCTAGGGGAGTCATGTACTCTCATCCGCTTACGCCATGGAAACCGGGAATAAGCACTGGCCCTATGAGCCTAATGGCTTGGATGGATTTAGCTAGCTTTGTTGTGATAAGTATGCTGCCAAACGTGAATTTAACGGAACACACATGCTGTTCTCTCTGTTTATCCAAACGTCATGGACTGGTGCACTTTGCACAGAAAGTATGGAAAACTTTCTGTCAGAATCCTACAGTATGAATTGGAGCTCTTTCCTTAGCTGTCCTCTCTTTCATACATCACAAGTTTTGCATACCTGAAGAATTTTGAAACTCTGATTAGTGGTGAAGCTACAGGTGATTTTGACATAATTTAAAGACGATTCTATAAGGATGTTTTAGCTGACATCACATGATTTTGTTTAACGTTGTCATTTTGTAGGGCATACTGCTGACTGCTGCACTTACATACGTTTGCATGTTGTTATATAAGATTACTTTTGTAGTATGCCGGAATCTTGCTGTGTCTTTTTGGTTGCACTAACTAATAGATGTGTTAAGAATCCATTGATTAAGATTAAGTGCTTGGAGGGTAAATGTTTCTGTAAAATAACATTTTATATTAAAAAATTAATTAATCTGGCCAGTTCATTTTAACCAGCGTGTGTTTATATGCCCAGCACATGTTTTTCATGCCCAGAGTGTGTGTTCATCACCAGCGCATGTTTTAGGCTGAGTCTTGTTTATTTTACGTGTGATGTGACTGAGCTGTGTAAAGTTCAGATGCGTGAAATACTTAACGCGCAAAGCTCTGCCCTGCAAAATGGCTTCCAGTTGACTTAGAGTCACGTGATGAAATCCCTCCATTCAGAATTTCAAGCTCTGGTGTCTATCCTGCTTATATACCTTTAATGTGTCATCTGTTACTAATATAGCTCACTATGTAAAGCCATCATGATTCAATCTCTGACACATTTAGTTTAGGGAGAGTAGCTGGCTCGACTTCAGATTTAATTACTTTGATCTTACCCCTAATCAATATCTAGATAGGGAATGTGTTCTAGAACTCATCGATGGCCAAATTTGTTGAACCAAATTGTCTAGTTTTCAGTTTGTGACAGGGGCACACAAAAGGTGTAGGTTTTTGTTATGGTTTTGCATGTAAAAAATTCTCACCTTACATGAAATAGTGAATGCTTACAGACACTGTACATGAAATAGTGAATGCTTAGAGGTGGTACTTTGCATTAAATAGTGAATGCTTAGAGACAATGTACATGAATTAGTGAATGTTTACAGACCCTGTACATGAAATAGTGAATGCTTAGAGGTACTTTGCATTAAATAGTGAATGCTTAGAGACACTGTACATGAATTAGTGAATGTTTACAGACCCTGTACATGAAATAGTGAATGCTTAGAGGTACTTTGCATTAAATAGTGAATGCTTAGAGACAATGTACATGAAATAGTGAATGTTTACAGACACTGTACATGAAATAGTGAATGCTTAGAGGTACTTTGCAATAAATAGTGAATGCTTAGAGACACTGTACATGAATTAGTGAATGTTTACAGACCCTGTACATGAAATAGTGAATGCTTAGAGGTGAGACTCTTTGCATGAAATATTGAATGTTTAGAGACAACTGTACATGAAATAGTGAATGCTTAGAGATGCTTGCCATGAAATAATGAATACATAGAGGTACTTTAGTGAATGCTTAAAGACACTGTACATGAAATAGTGAATGTTTACAGACACTGTACATTAAATAGTGAATGCTTAGAGGTACTTTGCATCAAATAGTGAATGCTTAGAGACAATGTACATGAAATAGTGAATGTTTAGAGACACTTGACATTAAATAGTGCATACATGTACTTTGAGACACTGCATAAAACACTGAATGTTTAAAGACACTACATGAAATACTGAATGCTTAGAGATACTTGCTATGAAATGATGAATGCTTAGCGGTACTTTGCATTAAATAGTGAATGCTTAAGAGACACTGTACATGAAATAGATACTGTGCATTAAAGAGTGAATGTTTGGATACACTTTGCATAAAATAGTGAATGCTTGGAGATACTTTGCTTGGAATAGCGAATGATCGAAGAAACTTTGCATGGAGTAGTGAATACTTAGAGACATTTTGTTTAAAATAGAAGATGCTTAGAGACCTGTTGTAATTTACTTATTTTCTTCATTCTTACCACAGAGCAAAAGCCAAGACGTCAGGCATGTTCAACATGTTCCGCAGCCTTGTGGGATCCAAGACCCTCACCAAGGATGACATGGCCCCAGTCAATGACAAGATGAAGGACCATCTTATTGGTAATTGATTTGATTCATGCAGTCTTTTCATCTTCACAATAAAAACAGCTTCTATTTTCAAAATGGATTTCTATTGTCAAAATGGACTTGAATAAAGCCTTCACATACCCCTTATTTGGTACTTAAAAAAACTCTGTACCAGAATAGCTAACAAAATTTTTGTTAGCTATTCTGGTACATAGTTTATAAAGTACCAAAAAAGGGGTCTGTGAATGCTTAATTCAAGTCCATTTTGACAATAAAAATCCATTTTGAAAATAGAAGCTGTTTAAATATGTGCTTGTATCCTTCATCAAACTCATAAGAGAAGCCACGATAACGATGTAATAGAAAGTTCATCAAACTCATAAGAGAAGCCACGATAATGATGTAATAGAAAGTTCATCAAACTCATAAGAGAAGCCACGATAACGATGTAATAGAAAGTTCATCAAACTCATAAGAGAAGCCACAATAATGATGTAATAGAAAGTTCATCAAACTCACAAGAGAAGCCACGATAACGATGTAATAGAAAGTTCATCAAACTCATAAGAGAAGCCACGATAACGATGTAATAGAAAGTTCATCAAACTCACAAGAGAAGCCACGATAATGATGTAATAGAAAGTTCATCAAACTCATAAGAGAAGCCACGATAACGATGTAATAGAAAGTTCATCAAACTCATAAGAAAAAGCCACAATAATGATGTAGTAGGAAGTTCATCAAACTCACAAGAGAAGCCACGATAATGATGTAATAGAAAGTTCATCAAACTCATAAGAGAAGCCACGATAATGATGTAATAGAAAGTTCATCAAACTCATAAGAGAAGCCACGATAATGATGTAGTAGAAAGTTCATCAAACTCACAAGAGAAGCCACGATAACGATGTAATAGAAAGTTCATCAAACTCATAAGAAAAAGCCACAATAATGATGTAATAGAAAGTTCATCAAACTCACAAGAGAAGCCACGATAATGATGTAATAGAAAGTTCATCAAACTCACAAGAGAAGCCACGATAATGATGTAATAGAAAGTTCATTAAACTCATAAGAGAAGCCACGATAACGGTGTGATAGAAAGTTCATCAAACTCATAAGAGAAGCCACGATAACGATGTAATAGAAAGTTCATCAAACTCATAAGAGAAGCCACGATAATGATGTAGTAGAAAGTTCATCAAACTCACAAGAGAAGCCACGATAACGATGTAATAGAAAGTTCATCAAACTCATAAGAAAAAGCCACAATAATGATGTAATAGAAAGTTCATCAAACTCACAAGAGAAGCCACGATAATGATGTAATAGAAAGTTCATCAAACTCATAAGAGAAGCCACGATAATGATGTAATAGAAAGTTCATCAAACTCACAAGAGAAGCCACGATAACGATGTAATAGAAAGTTCATCAAACTCATAAGAAAAAGCCACAATAATGATGTAGTAGGAAGTTCATCAAACTCACAAGAGAAGCCACGATAATGATGTAATAGAAAGTTCATCAAACTCATAAGAGAAGCCACGATAATGATGTAATAGAAAGTTCATCAAACTCATAAGAGAAGCCACGATAATGATGTAGTAGAAAGTTCATCAAACTCACAAGAGAAGCCACGATAACGATGTAATAGAAAGTTCATCAAACTCATAAGAAAAAGCCACAATAATGATGTAGTAGGAAGTTCATCAAACTCACAAGAGAAGCCACGATAATGATGTAATAGAAAGTTCATCAAACTCACAAGAGAAGCCACGATAATGATGTAGTAGAAAGTTCATCAAACTCACAAGAGAAGCCACGATAACGATGTAATAGAAAGTTCATCAAACTCATAAGAAAAAGCCACAATAATGATGTAGTAGGAAGTTCATCAAACTCACAAGAGAAGCCATGATAATGATGTAATAGAAAGTTCATCAAACTCACAAGAGAAGCCACGATAATGATGTAGTAGAAAGTTCATCAAACTCATAAGAAAAAGCCACAATAATGATGTAGTAGGAAGTTCATCAAACTCACAAGAGAAGCCACGATAATGATGTAATAGAAAGTTCATCAAACTCACAAGAGAAGCCACGATAACGATGTAATAGAAAGTTCATCGAACTCATAAGAGAAGCCACGATAATGATGTAATAGAAAGTTCATCAAACTCACAAGAGAAGCCACGATAACGATGTAATAGAAAGTTCATCGAACTCATAAGAGAAGCCACGATAATGATTTAATAGAAAGTTTGGTGTACTTTTAAAGATATAACATATAACAACAAAATTTGAAGCTTAATGATGAGAAAACTAAATTTTTGCTTTTTGGTTCTTGTCATCAACTTGCTGAAGTTGATATTCCATGCATATCGATTGGTAATGTCTAGGTTCGCCATTCCACTCATGCACGTAACCTTGGTATAAATACTAATTCCAATATGTCCATGAGACCCCACATTTCTAAAGTAACGAGTTTTGCTGCATTTCATTTGAGAGGTATCTACAAATTACATAGATATTTAAATGATACGGCCACTGAACAAATTGTAGATTTTTTCATCACTTCATGGTTAGATATGAGCAATTCCTTATTTCTCGGTCTTCCACAGAAACAGATTCATAGACTCCAATTAATCCAAAACTCTACTGCACGTATTGTAACTCATTCTCATAAGTATTGTCATATCTACCTTGTCTTAAGAAACTTACACTGGCTTCCTGTACAATATCGTATAATGTATCAAATTCTTATTCTTTATATATCACTAAAAAGACAAGGTCCAAAGTATATTTCCGACTTAAAATTCCTGTTTTTTGCCACCAGTTTATTAGAAAACAAAAGCTATTTATTGGCAGCACCCTACCCCCTCCCCACAAAAATCACAAAATTGTTTTTAAAAAATTGGGCTTTGTATACCCCCTTGATCCATTTATATTGTGGAGTATTATTTGAGTATTTCGGATGAAGTCATGATAGCGTCATACTGAAAAAGCAAAGCATTCACATCTGGCAACCTAGATTTCTCTGCTTATAATTTTGTTAAAAAAAATTAAAAAATAAAATCCTTGCTATGGGTGTGCCGACCATCCCAAATTTGTATTAATGGAGCATCTTTGAAATGGAGTCCTAGGGCAAACTTAAGATATATACCCAGCCCCTTGCCATACACTGACGTGCTCTTCTCCACCAGGCCTTTGCAACTGTTAAAACATGTTATGTACAGGCTACCAAAACTTCAACAAAGAGGCACTTATAATTTGTCCGGGGAAAAACAAAACAATAGAGGCCCTCGCCGCTGACTCGCTGAAGACTGCATGGGTTGTTGAGTGTGAATTTGGATCATGCAGACTTGATTTAGAATCTTGTCGAATATAATTCTACTGATATACCAAGTTTAATTAATTTTACGCAACACAAGAAAGGATGAAAAACCTTATAAACCATTCTAAAGACTCCTTATTTGCTTTTCACATTGTTTGGGATATTAAATAGTCCAAATCATGATCAATACAATTGATTAATCATGATTTAGATATTTCCGAGTTTGAGACATGATCAATAAATTTCCCAATTCTTATAGAACCCACCAGGCATCTAGGGCTTTGCGACCTTTGCATCTGGTATGCGGTCTATTGCTAATCAAAAAAATTGTTTTTAGTTTTTTACAATCTAAAATTTGTCCAAATTTGATGCTAATTGGTCAATCTCATCATGAGTTGTTAAGACTTACTTTTTTTGTATTAATAGTATTAATTATTAATTTTTATTAATATTACAATTGACACAATTTTAAACAATTTTTTGATATCAAAATAAGGAGAAGCGCCAGGCTTAGTGGTGCTTTCCCCCTAGATTTGACACAATATAAAGTAATATTCTGCAATGGAAATCGTGTGAAAAACAGCGCTTCCGGGGTCTTTACCCCCTGGACATCCTTACCAGGGCTTCGACTCTCAAGCTAGATTTGAAGCACTGATTTTAATTCCCCCGCCCCAGTGAAACGTGACCCACCACGCGACTGCTCCGTAGGCCAATGCGTTTCCGGCGATCATCCAGATTACAACATTTGTTAGGCATACGTTCTACTAGTATCGGCACTCCCGATTTTTGTACACCCTCGAATTTTATGCACCACCATATTCGTGCACCACCGAAAATAATTATAGCAGTGGCAATCAGGCAGTAGGGCCTAGGCTAGCCCTAGGGCAATCCGTCTGATTGAACTTTTGTACATAATACAGGAAGAAGTTGTATAAGGGGCCTAGTGCCGATGGGTGACCTGAATTTCGAGCCACTGCCAAATTTTAGGAACCCTAATGTTAGGCCTAACGTTATGACTAAGTTATATCACTCTAGTCAGATAACAATTTTGACTGTAGGCGTAACGTGTTGGGCCTATTTTAGTATTCCCTGTACTTGACCGTTGAACTGATGCCAGCCGTGTTACTGTTAGTGATGGCGGCTGTTTACTGATGGCTGGCTCTAGTACGGCATGGAAGAAATTTGACAACTGCATTAAAAGTCTTACCATGCGGTCTATTTGCTAATCAAAAAAATTGTGTTTTTAGTTTTTTTACAATCTCAAATTTGTCCAAATTTGATGCTAATTGGTCAATCTCATCATGAGTTGTTAAGACTTACTTTTTTTGTATTAATATTATTAATTATTATTTTTTATTAATATTATTAACTAACCAAGTAATCTTAAAATTATTATTATTATTATTGTAATTATTATTGTTGTTGTTGTTGTCTAGGTATTGACAAGAAAGTGTTACTATTGTCTTCGCATAGTTTCCGAAAAATCAAATGAGTGAGGACCAGGGTTCTAGCTAGACAAGTTTGAGTGCCGGGCTCCAGTGACAATCAGTGGCGTGCTCAGGGTGACCCACTAAACCCCCTCCCATGAATAACTTCAAATTTAGTCAACTTCTATATTTTTTTTATTGGAATGCTAGAAGGATTTACAAAATATTTTATGTACAATGAGACTAGACCTATTCATCTGTCAGTTGTCAGCCCCCTCCCCTCCTCAAAAAATAAAAATCAAACAATATGCTGGAAACTTTTTTCTCAATTCCCATTGTTATTTATCTTCTTAAACTTTTGATCGCTTTTATTTTCGTCCCAGTATCGTTCGACGAAAGCCATGCATTATTATAATTGTTTCAAATTAACATGCGGCACATGTTCCTATGAACTACGCAACAACTTTTGTCAATATCAAATCCCCCACAAATCCTAAGAATATTGATCAGTCTGTTATGATGTTAAGTGCATATGGGGTTTATAACAAATGTGGTTGGTTACTTACATTGGGCCCGGTCTATAAGCACGCCTTGGGCCCTTGGAGGTGTAATATTTACTTTGTTAAAGTTTGTTTGTATGGTAAGTGATAGACTTGGCAAGCTGCCAGCAGTGATTCACAAGGATTAACCCTTACTCTACCAGGGCTTTAAAAATAGTGACCCCAATTTTCGTAACTTTTTTTTCATATGCATTTTTGACAACTTTTCTTTCATTTTCTTTCGTTACAAGTTTGGTTGGAATGCTAAGATATTTATCTTTTAAGTAATTAAAACCAATTTAGGAAATATTGGACAAAAATATGCAAATTAAGCAATTTTTGGCTAAATTTGGTCAACAAATGGTCAATCTTTGCAGAAGTATAACTTCTTGTCAGTATTGAAAACAGAGATTTGTGTTACATATTTAGATTTTTTGAAATTTCCTTTCCAATGATACTAATCTTTGATTTTTAGAAAGAAAGCTAAGATGAAAACACATCAAAAATGATAAAAGTCAAACTTCCCCTGAAAGCTGCAGCAGAAAAATAATTACGCAGTGGTCACGGCGAGACTCGAACCCGGAGCGCTCGCACACTAGTCGCGTACATTTCCTCTGCACCACATAGTCGTTCAAATTGGAGAGGTGTAATTTTATTCTTATAGGATAGGTTCTAAATAGAAGGGGGAATGCCTTTATTTATATATCAAATGAAAGGAAATTTCAAGCGCTTTCGAACAGTGGTTCAACAAAGCATGCGTGATATACGGTTTGGGTTACACGATTTTTTTTTTTAAACGGGTCAAAAATGGCAGAAATTCATGAAATTTTGAAGGAATTTCTCCAGAACAAAAGATTGGATGTAGGGATTATAAAAATTATACCAGAAACCAATACTATCATGTCTTAGGACTTGCGTGTTTGATTTTGAAGCAAAAAATGTGATCTTAAAATTATCGTAAAATGTAAAAGAGAAAAATAAAAAAATAATTTTTTTTTTTAGCAATTATTGAGTTTTACCCTTTTTCGATGGACTTTTTCTAAAAATTATGTCATATTACCCCTATGAAAAAGTTTCATTTTGTGAAAGAAATATCTGAGTACTTTAAAATGATACCAAGATTACTCTTATAGGACTGGTAAAGTCTCGATTTTATTTTTAGAAAAAGGTGGTTTGAAAACGGCGATACTATCGCCGCGTGGTAGAATAAGGGTTAAAACTTGAACCTGAACTGTGTGCATGTGAGTATGTTTATGCAAAGAGCTTCGTGTATGGGTGATGTACGTTCAATTGCGTGATCCCCTCACAGTTGATCACATTCTACCAGAGTTGTAACCAAGTCATATTTTGCAAGTCAAGTTTCAAGTCACTTGTTGGCAAGTCAAGTCAAGTCACAAGTCATTGCTCACAAGTCAAGTCACAAGTCATTTGCTCGCAAGTCAAGTTAAGTCACAAGTCATTTACTCGCAAGTCAAGTCACAAGTCACTTACTTGCAAGTCAAGTCATTTGTTTGCAAGTCAAGTTAAATAACAAGTCAAAAAATTTGAGTCAGACTCTAATCCAACTCAGTTACTCGAGTCAACAACTCTGCATTCTACAAACATCTCCACAGATTGATCATCACAGAAGGAAGCTTACCTATAATGGTACCATCCCTGACTTCTTCAAAAAGGACTCTTCCATACAAATACCTCATTTCCTCTGGGACATAGAACTTTACAATACTATTTAAATACTATTTTGCATTTCTCTTCCCTCAAATCTTACAAACCAGACCTTAACTGTTAAACTAACCCAGCCATTTCATGTTACTCCTTTACCCTCCTGTACAACTCCTTTCATCTTCTCTCTATACCCTGTTTACCGTCATTTATTATATATAACCTTATAACACAGCCACAAGACTAACACTGTCTTTGCCCTCAGTCCAAGCACTACACAATGAACCTTTCATAATTAATCTCTTTTAATACAAATGACCTGTTAAAGTGCTGTTAAACACAAATAAACAAACAAACAAACAGTATAAAAAACACATTAGAACTTCATTTGCAACTGCTCTTAAATTCTTTCGTAAAATCTTGAATATGATTTGGTCATTTATCATTTCATTCTAAAATATATTGGTGATACACTACTTTCATGGAAAATTTTGCTTTCAATTTTATTTTACAGCAAAGAATGTGGCCCAAGAAATTGCTGAGAAACTGTGTTTATCTGTGGCTACAAAATTAGAAGGGAAGGTTCTGGGCACATTTGAACGTAAGTACAATTTCTTGTCAGTATTGTGGAATTTACACTTTTTTAGCTCGACTAAATGAAGATTAGTGAGAACTATTCTACTTCCCCTGGCAGTATCATCTGCGTCCGGTTAAAGTTTTTGGAGCAGTTTCTTTGTTTTGTTAGAGTATTTGGAAGAGTTTGTTTGTTATGATCATGACATTTTTGACATGAATAACAATTAAATATTTGTATCCAGCATGAAAGAAAAGTCAAACAATAGAGCCTCTCACCTCCCTCAATAAGCACACTCTCTATGCTAGCTTCAAATAGTCAAGCATGCTGTCCTTCCGACAGTTCTTGTTTTATCGCCCATGCCTTAAGGGATTATATAAAAGAGTGACTTCAAAAGAAACAAATGGTGAAGAAAGCATTTAAAAATCTTATTCTAGTAAGGAGATTAAATCTTATTCTGTTAAGGAGTTAGGTTTAAAGTTTGGTATAATTTGTGTAGAAATGACTGAAATCAGACTAGTTGTGATGTCACTGCCTCAGATTTCTCAAAGTTTTATGTATTTTATCATATTTTGTCCTGCAATTTTGTGGCTTAAAAACCATTGCATGTCGCGAAAGTCAATCTTGTAAGGGTAATTATAATCTATCACCTGAAAATAGTTTGAAGGAAAATAAATCAAATAGTAAAAAATTTAGATAAATTTTCTTTAAAATACGTTAGCAATTGTTAAGAATGTGAGGATGAAGAAGCCAAACTTCCATAGTAGACTTGCTACACCAGTCATTTTTACACAGATAAGACAGAACTATAATCTTGAATATTTCCTGAACGGAATAAGATTTTTGAATGCTTTTGTCACCATTTTGTTTCTATTGAAGTTCTCTTTCATATAAGACGCACTTGCTTAACCACTGAGCTAATCCTTGAAGGAGTTAGTCAAATGATATATGATTGAAGGCATGACAGCTGTGTCATAGATCAATGAGTTTTGGTTTGTTCCTTTCCTCCAATATGGTTCTGTGTTGTTTGTGAGTTTGTATAACAACATAAGAATGTTTATGTGTTAGGATTCCAACAGTGAAGGATTCAAACAGTGAACCCTCCCCCCTCCCCTCCCCCCCCCCCTCCATATTGACTGAATTGTTTGTTTAAATTGCTATCTATTGAGAAGATTTTACGGTTGTCAAATTTATGGTGAATTCTCGATCAACATCTGCATAATAACCTTCCAAAACGTAAGGCTCAAGTGTGTGCTACAACCTATGGAAGAAGTTTTTAAAAATGGTACCTCACTGAAAATTACTGTAAAATTTCACCAAATGAACATGAAAGTCAAAGTCAAACATTTGCACTACTAAAAACATATTGACATGGACTCTGTGTTAAGTTTTTTGGAAACATAGGGTTTGCAAATTAGAAACTACATAAGGTATGAATAAAATTCATTTTTGGAGAGGACATATGAAATTGTCTAATTTACTTGGAAAAATCACAATATGAAATGCACATAACAATACTGATACTAACTATTCAATACTGACTATTCAATACTAACTATTCAATACTGACTATTCAATACTAACTATTCAATACTGACTATTCAATACTGACTATTCAATACTGACTATTCAATACTGACTATTCAATACTGACTATTCAATACTGACTATTCAATACTGACTATTCAATACTGACTATTCAATACTGACTATTCAATACTGACTATTCAATACTGACTATTCAATACTAACTATTCAATACTGACTATTCAATACTGACTATTCAATACTAACTATTCACTGATACTAACTATTCAATACAATACTGACTATTCAATACTGACTATTCAATTGACTATTCAATATTCAATACTGACTATTCAATACTAACTACTACGGGACTATTCAATTTCAATACTGACTAACTATTCAATACTGACTATTCAATACTGATTCAATACTGACTATTCACTAACTATTCAACTGACATTCATAACTATTCAATACTAACTATTCAATACTGATTCAATACTAACTATTCAATACCGACTGACTATTCAATTGACTATTCAATACTGACTATTCAATACTGACTATTCAATACTAACTATTCAATACTGACTATTCAATACTGACTATTCAATACTTCAATACTGACTATTCAATACTGACTATTCAATACTATTCAATACTGACTATTCTATTCAATACTGACATTCAATGATTGACTATTCAAACTGACAATTCAATACTGACTATTCAATACTGACTATTCAATACTGACTACTGATTCAATACTGACTATTCAATATTCAATATTCAATACTGACTATTCAATATTCTGACTATTCAATACTGACTATTCAATACTAACTATTCAATACTAACTATTCAATACTAACTATTCAATACTAACTATTCAATACTGACTATTCAATACTAACTATTCAATACTGACAATTCAATACTGACTATTCAATACTAACTATTCAATACTGACTATTCAATACTGACTATTCAATACTGACTATTCAATACTGACTATTCAATACTGACTATTCATTTGAAGTTGAAATAGTTGATGCCTAAAGCAAAGCAAGCAGTCTCCAAATGCAAAAGCGACAAGTGATCATGTTTTTTATTTCTTTGTTTTGATCTATTTGTTGTTCTAAAAATAAGAGTGGATAAAAGTACCGTAGTTGTGAAAGTGGATTATTGTAAATGATAAAGGGCTTGTGATGATTTCACGCTTCATGTAAATAGAAACTAAATGATAAAGAGCTAGTGGTGATTGCACGCTTCATGTAAATAGAAATCAAATACTAAATTGTTAAGAATTTTTTGTTCCAACCAATAGGCGTGACATCTGCTGTGCGTGAAGGCATGCGCGAAGCTTTGGTGCAGATTCTGACCCCCAAAAGTCGAGTTGACATTATTCGCGATGCACTGGAGGCTCGCACGCAGGGACGACCCTACACCATTACATTTTGTGGTGTTAATGGTGTGGGCAAGTCGACCAACTTGGCAAAGGTAAAGTTCATTGTGATACATAGAAATTAGACTCTCAGAGCAAAGATTAATTTATATGGAAGATGGTACAGATATGGAGGAACTACGATACCTTGAGATTTAGACATATGACGGCATTCTTGGAGTTTACAATATTGTGATGGTGTATAAGTAACATGCATTTCTTGTTGTGTGTGATTGGCCTTCTGTGTAACTTTGGATTACTTTGATGGAAAGTAAATAGCTGGTTGACTTATGGAATTGTCCATGACTTACAGGTTTCTACACTTGTGTTTAAGCTAAATCCATCCAAACCATTAGGCTCATTGTGCCGGTGCTTATCCTCGGTTTTCATGGCGCAAGCAGATGAGAGTACAGTACTCCCCCTGGACGGGACACCAGTGCATCGCAGATTTACTCCCCAGCAGTGCTGGTACTCATTTTACATCTGAGTGGACAGAAGCAAGTAGAGTAAAGTGTCTTGCTCAAGGACAAAATGCAGTGCTCACGATGGAAATGAACTCGGTACCTCTCGAATACGAGCATGACTCCTTAACCACTGAGCCACAGCACCTCTTACACTGTGCTTACTAAATCATATATTTCCAATATGCATAAGAAATGAGTGCAAAACTTTGGACCAATAGGTATTGATGTTCATGGTATATCAGAATATCAATGACTTTTCTTGACCAGATGGAATTAAAGAATGGTATATAAAGCAAGTGTTGAAGCTCTACTGTAAAGTGTATCACCACAAGCAAATCAATTAGCTCGCAGTCTAATAGCAATCTACTTTAGGTTCATTTTGTTAAGATATTCTTTCCTTTCTTGTAGATTTGCTTCTGGCTGAATGAGAACAACTTTCGTGTCCTCATAGCTGCTTGTGACACCTTCCGAGCTGGCGCTGTGGAGCAGCTCCGCACCCACTCTCGAAAGTTGAACGCATTGCACCCAGCAGCGAAGCATGGCGAACGCCAAATGGTGCATCTCTACGAGAAGGGATACGGTAAAGATTCTTCCGGGATTGCAATGGAGGCCATCAGATATGGTGAGCAAGGGTGTAGGCATATGCTGGATTTGCCTCTCGAAAATGGAGGTGCAATGTCACAAACTCATAATTGCCTACCAAAAGTAGGGGGAAAATCACGCTAAGATGGGGAATATCTCGCTAAGATGGGGAAAATCACGCTAAGATGGGAAAAATCACGCTAAGATGGGGAAAATCACGCTAAGATGGGGAAATTCATGCTAAGATGGGGAAAATTATGCTAAGATGGGGGAAATCATGCTAAGATGGGGAAAATCATGCTATGATGGGGAAAATCGCGCTAAGACGGGGAAAATTGCGCTAAGACGGGGAAAATCACGCTAAGATGGGGAAAATCACGCTAAGATGGAGAAAATCATGCTAAGATGGGGAAAATCACGCCAAGATGGGAAAATCACGCTAAGATGGGAATAATCACGCTAAGATGGGGAAAATTACGCTAAGATGGGGAAAATCATGCAAAGATGGGGAAAATCACGCTAAGATGTGGAAAATCACGCTAAAATGGGGAAAATCACGCTAAGATGGGGAAAATCACGCAAAGATGGGGAAATTACGCTAAGATGGGGAAAATCACGCCAAGATGGGGAAAATCATGCTAAGATGGAGAAAATCATGCTAAGATGGGGAAAATCATGCTAAGATGGGGAAAATCATGCTAAGATGGGGAAAATCATGCTAAGATGAGGAAAATCACGCTAAGATGGGGAAAATCACGCTAAGATGGGGGGAAAATCACCATACAAAAGATAAATTCGGAAAGAAAAAAAAGTCTGTGCAGGGTGAGGGGAATTTCCCACATTGCTACCCCCAAATTCCACATATTGGTGTAGGCCAGAAAATTGGTGTGCAGGAGGACATGTTGATGATGCAAATTGATAACAAACTCCATGTCATCCAGCCCACAATCCTGATCAAATCCACCATCAACAACCTTTCTCGTATCGACAACGTTCATATTACTTGTCTTAGAATTGGTCACACCCACCTCACTCACTCCCACCTCCTTATTGGTCCCCCTCCCCAACCCCTCTGTAACAATTGCCACTGCATCCTCACAATCCAACACGTTCTCCTTGCTTGCCCCCTGTACAACCTTCCCAGAGCTTCCCTCGCTCCCCACAACTCAATTGCTAAGTTCTTCCAGAAAAATCCTCCGGATAAAATAATCTCCTTCCTTCAGCATGCATCCCTCTACAACCATATTTAATTCTCCTTTTCCACCCCCTCTCTACTTTGTTTTTCTTTTACCCATGCACCTCCTCTCTCGATCACAGCTTTCTGGCTTTTGTTCTTGAATTTCTTTCATTCTTCCCCTGGTCTCTTTCCTTCCTACCTCTAAAATGATCTGACCTCTCAGGCACAATTTGACCTTCGTTGTCGTGGTGCCGTTAAGACCTCATCAAACAAACAAACAAACAAACAAACATGGACATCTAACTTGGCAATGTCATGATATGACCACTAGACCAAAGTATTTGTTTCTTTTAAGCCTTTAGATAATTATGCAAAGTCACTAATGATGACCAACCCAGGCCTCCCACCGACTCCTATTTTTCCTAATTTTCCTATTAAAAAATTCCCTCAAATATTTCCCTATATTTTTCATTAAATTTTGCCATGTTTCCCATAATTTGGTATATTCTCCTTTTTTTTTTACTATTAGATCACAGTTAAATTCATTGAAAATGTTAAGAAAAAAAATATAGCTTTAGATTATATAAAATAAAAAAATAAATTATACTATAACTTCAGATATTATAGGTTCTCTTTTAAGTTTTAAATTCTTGATTAAGACACTGTAATGATGCTGCTTTATGGCGTAGTTGTAAGAGGAGTGATATTTTCATGTCACAAGGGAATTTGGAATGGTTGTTTGTCACTATAATGAGCACAATTTCTTACCTCTGATTTTTGGTTCACATGCGAAGCATTATGCGAACCTATGTAATGGCGATTACGTCCGTCCGGTTGTCCATCTGTCCGGCCGTCCACAGATTTGTCCTGAGATTTCCTTAGAAATGTTAAAGTTTTTTGAGAATTCCTCAGAAATGTTAAAGTTTCTTCAGACTTCCTCAGAAAAAGTTAAAGTTTCTTTAGATATCCTTATGGAAGGTTAGGATTTCCTGATAAAATGTTACAGTTTTTCAGAGAGACTTAAGATAGGATTGAAGACTAGTCTCCTTAAAAAGTCTACAATACATTTGATATTTTCTTAGAAGATAACTGTAAAATGATATAATTTTCCAATATTCTTCAGAGATCCTCAAGTCTCTCTTTGGTACTTGAGATTTGAAATCCTTAAAATTCTTCAAAATATTTAGGCACCAACAGTTGTATCAGGCATGATTTTTTAAACTCCACCTTTATTATTGTGCTCATTTTCATAAAGTTGCTACAGTATTATGACCTGACCAGACTTTTTTATTTAATATGCTTAGTCAGGGAGTGTGACAGGATGTGATTGCATATAAACATAGGGAGGGATGCCATGTAGGACATGGATGGGGGCCATGAAGGACATATGATTGAATATTTACCATGTTGTATACACCAAGGGCTATATCAGGCATAATTATTTGACTCCACCTTCTTTCTTATTCAACAGCTCATTTGCATATAAGTTATTATATGAACTGACACTTTAATACATAGTATGCTCAATCAGGGACTGTGATAGCTAGGATGAGACTTCTTATGGAGCTTATGGGATGTCATGTGAGACATAGGGTGGGATGCCATGTGGGACATGGGGTGGGGTGCCATGTGGGACATGGGGTGGGATGCCATGTGGAACAGGGTGGAATGCCACATAGGATATGTGATGGAATGCCATGCAGGACATAGAGTGGATTGCCATGGGATGGAATGTCATGTGGGACATGGGATGTCATGTGGGACATGGCATCCCACCCCATTTCATTAAGTCATTTGCATATAAGTTATTATATAAACTGACACTTTCATACATAGTATGCTCAATCAGGGACTGTTATGTGATAGCTAGGATGAGACTTCTTATGGAGCCTATGGGATGTCATGTGGGACATGGGGTGGGATGCCATGTGGGTCATGGGGTGGGATGCCATGTGGGTCATGGAATGGGATGCCATGTGGGACATGGGGTGGGATGCCATGAGGAACAGGGTAGAATGCCATGTGGGACATGGTGGGATGCCACAAGTAACACAGAGTGCGACATAGGTTGGGATGCCATGTGTGACATAAGGTAGGATGCCATGTGTGATATAAGGTAGGATGCCATGTGTGACATAGGGTAGGAGGCTATGTGGGACATAGGGTAAGAGGCCATGGGGACATGGGATGTGGGACATGGAATGTGATGCCATGTGGGACATAAAGTAGAATGTCATTGGGACATTAGGAGGGATATCATGTGGAACATATGGTGGGATGCTACGTGGAACATCAGGTGGGAAGCCACTGATGCGGGACACAGGGAGGGATGCCATGTGGGACATAGGGAGGGATGTCATGTAGTACATATGGTTGGATTAATGTGGGACATACATGTAGGATGGGACCCATGTGGGTCATAGCATGGGATGCCATGTGGGACATATGGTGGAATGCCATGTGGGACATATGGTGGAATGCCATGTGAGACACTGTATGGTGGTTTGCCATGTGGGAGATATGGTGGAATGCCATGTGGGACAAGGCATGGGATGTCATGTGGGACATGAGGTGGGATGTTATTTGGTACATGGGATGTGGGACATAGGGTAGAATGCCATGTGGGTCATAGGATGGGATGCCCTGTGGGACATGATGGAATGCCACGTGGGACATGGGATGTCATGGGGTGGGATGCCATGTGGAAGATATGGTAGAATGCCATGTGGGACATGGGATGGGATGCCATGTGGGACATGAGGTGAGATGCCATGTGGTACATGGGATGCCATGTGGGACTTAGTGTGAAATGCCATTTTTATAATTGGCCGGGTCATATAATATGGGTGTCAATTTGCATGGGCATCCAAACCATGACAGTATTTACCGTTCTAGTTATAATTGGCCGTGCCATATAATATGGTTGTCAATTTGCATAGGCATGCGAACCATGACGGTATTTACCGTTCTAGTTAAGCTGTGAGAGCAAGCTTGCCACAATACCTTGTTCAGACCTTAGTGTCACTTGATTCAAATGGAAAAGAATGTGATAAACATGAGTAAATCAGAATCAAGTACTAGTGAGTTAATTTCTTCTTTCAAGAAGAACTGAGAATAGAGGATATGGCATGTTTTATACATGTAAGTGCGGGTATTTCATTAATATTGCAGTTTG
Organism: Chiridota heheva; assembly: GCA_020152595.1. NCBI lineage: Eukaryota > Metazoa > Echinodermata > Holothuroidea > Apodida > Chiridotidae > Chiridota > Chiridota heheva. Next base: position 64,402 of record JAIGNY010003209.1, read on the forward strand.
ACTCTTCCAAGTAAAATATAAATCCATGATTTCCTGGCTAAAACTGTATTCTGCACAAAAATTTCCCTGGTGTTGTTTATTGTTTCGAGGTTCTAATCTGTGTACAAAACACACATGTAGCAATGTCTATATAAGTTGAAAGAGTATTAAAATCTTGGCTGATCATTTTCTGAATTTTGAAAAAAGCAACTTTGGTTTTTGATTTATGGCTGATCAATGTTTGATCACTGATCAAAGTTTGATCAGTTTCAAATAGATTTATGTGAAATTTGTGATGTTTGATTGTTTGGGCAAAAAGCTCAAAATCTTTATGATGTCCTTTAAATTTCTTTCCTCTATTTTGAATAATTACTGAAAATGATGTGGAAGTCTATTCCTGCTTGAATTTGATTGGTGGTATGGTAACTTATAGGATTTACAAACGAAAATACCAAGGTCACACCCACCTCACTCACTCCCACCTCCTTATTGGCTCCCCCAACCCCTCTGCAACAATTGCCACTGCACCCTCACAATCCATCACGTTCTCCTTGCTTGCTCTCTGTACAACCTTCCTAGAGCTTCCCTCGCTCCCCACAACTCCATTGCTGAGTTCTTCCAGAAAAATCCTCCGGATAAAATGATCTCCTTCCTTCATCATGCCTCCCTCTACAACCATATTTAATTCTACTCTTCCATCCCCTCTCTACTTTGTTTTTGTTTCACTCATGCACCTCTGCTCTCGATCACAGCTTTCTGACCTTTTGTTCTTGAATTTCTCTCATTTTTCCCCTGTTTCCTTTTCTTCCTACCTCTAGAATGATCTAACCTCTCAGGCACAATTTGACCCTCGTTGTCGTGGTGCCGTTAAGCCCTCATCAAACAAACAAACCAAGGTCAACCCTGCAACACATAATAAAATGTAGCTTAAAATATGCAAATTCATACCCCAAATTTAGAAGTGCTATAAATTGAAAAAAACGGTAAGTGTTCAACTGATTTTGATGAGATGTTTGACTACTCTGATGGTTTTGAATACATTTTAAAGTAATTTGGCTAATGTTGCCTCTACACATCCATTAACGTATAAGATCATGTAAGTTAGGATATCAAAAGACAGCAGGAGATCTTTTAAAGAGATTCAAGCTAAAATAAATTGTTTGAAAAGTTTTTGTTTCCTTGGAGCATAAGCATTATTATTATTACAATTTATATTGTGCCAGATCTATTTAAATAATCATTGGGGCTGTACAAATAGAATATTACATGAAAACAAGACAAATACAAGTTCAGAAAGCCAGACCTAAAATACTGAATGTAATTAAAACATGCAGCAAAAAAATATATAATGTAATAAGATTTAATATAAGTGAAAATTGAGAAAAACTAAAAGGACTAAAAGGAAAAAAACAGGTTAAAAATGGCAGAAATTCATGAAATTTTGAAGAAATTTCTCCAGAACAAAATATTGCAGGTAGGGATTATAAAAATTAGACCAGGTTCCAGTCTCACCATGACTACTGCATTATAATTTTTCTGCTGCAGTTTTCAGTGGTCATTTGACTAAAATCATTTTTGGTGTTTTGTATGTTTCCTTTTTTTCTACAAATTCTAGATTATCATCATTGGAAAGGAATCATTATAAAGAATCTAAATATGTAACACAAATCTCTGTTTTCAATATTGACAAGAAGTTATACTTTATTAACCAAATTTACCCAAAAATTGCTTATTTTGCATATTTTTGTCCAAAATTCCTAATTTGGCTTTCATTACTCAAAAAATAAATATCTTAGTTTCCATTCCAACCAAACTTGTAATGAAAGGAAAGTTGTCAAAAATGCACATGAAAAAAAAAGTTACGAAAATTGGGCTTGCATTTTTCAAAGCCCTGGTAGAGTAAGGGTTAAAAGGAAGCAGAACCTCTTGGCCATAAAAGACAATGAGTTAACATAAAGAAAATACATGTTTTTTTCTTTGTGATGTCACAATTTGCATTAAACATTATAATGATAATAATAATACATTTATATAGCGTCCTTTCTATACAAGCATATTCAAAAACGCTTTACAAAAAAATAACATGAATACAATACATACTTACTTACTAAAATAAACCATAAACAAATGTGTTTTGATTGATTTCAGAAACACGTGAAGACAATTGATTTTTCTTATTTGAAGTGGGAGATTATTCCACCAAAGTGGGCCGAGTCTGCAGAATGCCCTACCCCCCAGAGTAATACATGAAATATTGGGTACATTAAGCCAGACTGCGGATCTGTTTCTTAGATCATAAGTGGTGTTTGATGAAATTATTAAGTTTTGAAGATATTTTGGGGCCATTTTATAGATACATTTAAAAACAAGAACAAGTATTTTATATCTTATACGCATTTCAACCGATAACCAATGTAGTGAATATAACAAGGGAGTAATATGGCAATATTTGTTTGATTTAGTTACAACACGTGCCGCAAAATTCTGTATTTTTTTGACGTTTTGAATTAAGCAATGTGGCATACCAGCCAAGAGAGAGTTGCAGTAGTCAATGTGTGAATGAACAAATGAATGAATTAGGGTCTCTGTTGCACTGTTTGTCAACATATTTCTTATTTTATTGATGTTGTACAAATTTACAAATGCAGACCTGCATTTTTTCATAACGTGCTGCTTTAAGGTTAAGTTGCTTTCCAGCCACACTCCTAAATCACGAACACAATGGACAGCATTTACTAAACCACCACCCACTTTGACAGATTTTTGGGTCAATTTATTGAGTTGAGGAGTAGTGCCAAACAAAATAACCTCCGTTTTGGCATCATTCATTTTAAGCTTGTTTTGAAGCATCCACCTTCTAACATCCTGTAGGCAGCTTTCCATTTTAGTAATAGCTTCTGATTCAGAAGAAGCACTTGTGATTTTAAAACTAAGCCACAACCTATGGTCATCAGCATACCCAGAGACATTAGGTGAATGCTTCTTAATCACACTGAAAATGGTTGAGGCATACAATGTAAAAAGTATGGGGCCACAACATGAACCCTGGGGTACTGAAAAGGCATTAAAATTCAAATGCCAAATTTTTAACCATTTTGATGAAGCTTAGGCTATAGTTGTTGCTACTTGTCCATGGATCTTACTCATTCATTTAGCTCATTCTTCTGAAATGAAATACCAAACAGTTTCTATTTTCAAAATGGACTGGGATAAAGCCTTCACATTACCATTATACTCCTTTTTGATACTTAATAAACTCTGTACCAGAATAGCTAACAAACATTTTGTCAGCTAATTCTGGCACAGGGTTTATAAAGTACTAAAAAAGGGGTATAATGGTAATGTGAAGGCTTTATTCCATTCCATTTGGACAATAGAAATCCATTTTGAAAATAGAAAATGTTACCAACTAATTGTCGGAAAAGTTGATGGATTTTTATTTGGATATGAGCCAAATGGAACAACAGGTGGATTTACAATATTTGAGAGGTCCGTTTTATATGTGGGGAAGATTGAAACATCCTTATAGAAATAGCTGTAGGGCCTTTGTCATTTTATAGCTTGCTTTCATGATTGATTACAAAACATCAGATTGTCAAACAGCAGCTATGATACCTCACATTTTGTATGCAAATTTTATGTTAATTTATTTTCTGCCCTGTTGCAGCACGAGATCAGCATTTTGATGTGGTGCTCATTGACACTGCCGGAAGGATGCAGGACAACGAACCACTCATGCGAGCCTTAACCAAGGTACTCATTGTTCTATGTTACGGTACTATGGGTGGGGTGAAAATTTTACTTGCCATTATTTGTTGAAAGAATGATTCTTTTAAAGGAATATTCCCATGTTTTTTTTTGTAACCTTTTATAATAAAGAGAACATTTCTAGAGATAATTTAGTACAAAATTCATGTTGATATATTATTCCTACCAGGAGATATTCAGATTTCAAGGTTCACAAAAAATGGTATTAAACGAATAGGAAAAGGCTGAGTATGACATCACAGCAACACATAAATATACCCTACTTCAATAACTTTTGGAATTTTGTTTCAATCATACAGAAATAACCAATTAACGTTCAAAGAAATACATAAACATTTGCAATAGATTTGTCTCTATGACATCATCAAACATGAATTCATCATACTGTACAAAAACTTTAGAATGCAATTGGGAAATATTTAAAAATTCTTATCTCCTAAATGGAATATGATATCAACCTGATTTTTGTACCAAATTGGCTCTTAAAAGTATGCTCTTTCAAATAAAATTTTACAAAAAACCATGGGAATATTTCTTTAAAACCATGGAAATATTCCTCTAAAAACCACCGAAACATTCCTTTAAAACCACAGGAATATTCCTTTAAAAACCACGGTAATGATCTTTTAAAAACCACGGGAATATTCCTTTAAAAACCATGGGAATATTCCCTTAAATGAGTATTTCCCTTTATGAAAGAGGATTATGAAGGAAACAGTCAATAAAACCATGTTTATATCTGATTCCATTCAGGACTTGGTGCGTTTCAAAGATTTTACCAGTGTGTTGAGAAGTGACCTTTCAGATCTAAAGCAAATAGTTTTATATATTTCTTTGAAAATTAATTGCTTCTGCCTAAATTATTGGAAGCATTTTTTTCTTGTCATTATTAAGGTGGGGTGTAACATACACTTTACAAGAACACACGTTGACAATCTGTACATATAGCTTGCACTCCCATTAACTTCTAAATGGAATAAGATATCACTATGTTTTTTCACCAATTTGTTTCTTTCATAGCCCTCTATCACTGAAATGAAAAATCACGGGAATATTCTTCAAGAAAGTTGGATGTAGTGTATTTTTTTATTGTTTACCATTCATTTACCTGTGATTGGTTGATTATTTACTTTATGGGTGGATGCCATCGGTGCGCATACTCTAATAAGAATAGATTGCTGATACATCATTTTAAAAACCTCATTTCAAAATGGACTTTCCCATTTCATTCTGTACTTTATGTTAACAAGTTGGCTTAGTGTTACATATACATCACAACACTGAGTCATGCACTTGGAAGGTATAAAACTAGGGTTCTTAATTAAATTTTAATTAATTAAAAGGGCCATCATTTCACAACAGCTTCAGGCCATGGGCCAATTACATGGCAAAACCAGCGTCATGTGACAAACAAAACCCGTCAAAACAAGCCCTGAATACAAACAAGTTGAGAGCGTGCGCGATTAGAAGGATGCTTGCCAGATGTTGGCGGTTCTCTTATCCACCTTCCTTTGGCAATTTATAGCGGAATTTAAGATGACATTTTATGTTTTACATTTTATTAGTGACCTGATCTGCCTTGGAAAAACCCCAAAATGAACAAGTATTTTGTGATTTTTACCAATCTCATGTCTATTGATCTTACATGCAATGCACTGTATAGCATTATATAATGACTATTTTTTGTGGGCCAAATTGGATTGTCTGGCAGGCCAGATTTGGCCCGTGGGCCACCTATTAAGAATCGCCGGTATGAAAGAAAGCTCCATTGAAGGCCTGCTAATTTTATTCCATGAGAAAATGGAACAAATTTAAGTTGTTCCTTCATTGTATTATGAAGGGTTCTTTTCTGTAGTCCAGAATGAAATGAGAATCTATTTTGAAAAGAGAATCCATTTTGAAATGAGAATGTGTTTCGATGCAAATCATTGAAAGTTTTATACCAGAGTGTCTTCTCTTAGTGGAGTGAGAGTTTTGAAGTCTTTCTATTGTCCTTTATCATCAGGACAAAAGTAATGATGAACTAATTTCCAATCAATCCTGATGTAAATTTACTCTTATTGGATACCTTATAATATTGTAAGTAGAGGACCACAGGACCAATGTTCCCAGAAAACTTTTCAAGCCTGCAGAAAGATAAAGAGCAAGAAAGGAAAACATTGTAAAGGAAATACTTTCTATGGTCCCAGAAAGTAATATGTTTTGTTTCACCCCTTAGTAGGTGAATCCACATTTAAAGGGTCATGGGTCCAGCAAGTCTATCTCATATGAAAGGGAACTTCAAAAGAAACAAAATAGTGAAGAAAGCATTCAAAAATCCTATTCCATTGGGAGATATCTAAAGTTTTAAGTTTGGTATCATTTGTGTACAAACAACTGCAATCAGACTAGCTGTGATATCATAGCCTTAGATTCCTCAGTCTTTATGTATTCTATCATATTTTGTCCTGCGATTTTGTGGCTTAAAAACCATGGGATATGTCAAAAAAGTAGTATAAAACTGAATCTAGAAAGGGTGTTTATAATATACCATCTGATGAAAGTTTAAGGAAAAATGATTTAAATAGTGAAAATATTAAAGAAACTTTTTTAAATAAAGCAACAAGTGTTAAGAATGTGAAGACAAAGATGTCAACTTTTCATAGTAGACTTACTACACCAGTCATTTCTACACAAATAAGACAGAGCTTTAAAGCTCAATATCTTCTTAATGGAATAAGCTTTTTGAATGCTTTCTTTACCATTTTGTTTCTTTAGAAGTTCTCTTTCATATATAATGGACATGCTGGACCACTGAACTAATCCTTTAATTCATACATCAATTATTTACTTGCAGTTGATCAAAGTGAACCTACCAGACCTAGTGCTGTTTGTGGGTGAGGCCCTGGTGGGTAACGAAGCCGTAGATCAGCTGACCAAGTTCAACAGAGCTCTGGCAGATTTCTCTGACTCGGTAAACCCAAGGCTCATTGATGGCATTGTGCTGACCAAGTTTGACACCATTGATGATAAGGTAAGTGATGCAACTTGCATCATACCCACCATTTTTGGCAATTAAGCTTACCACCGATTCACCACCGATTCACCACCGATTTTCCACCCCACAGAGTTTTCTTTATTTCTGCATTAGGAAAAATATTCAAATCTTCCTGAAGGATCCTGAGTTTTTATCCCATAAATCACATTTGTTGGGGGAGGGGATGGTGAAAGTAAGAAGTTTACTTAGATTCCAAAGATAAACCTCTAGGAGTATCTAGAGGTAACAGTTGCCAGATTGGTTGGAAAATAATGACATTTTGTGAATACAAATCTTTCCATCAAAAGGGCTAAACATTGGTTGCTTGCCAAGAAAATTAATGTCATTGCTCATTATTTTCTGTGATGTCATAAGAGTGACTTGTCTAATTTTGTTTGTTTGTTTGTTTGATTAGGGCAAACATAGGTTGCTTGCCAATAAAAATTAATGTGATTGCTCATTATTTTCTGTGATGTCATAAGAGTGACTTGTCTAATTCTGCTTGTTTGTTTGTTTGATGAAGGCTTACAGCACCACGACAATGTGGGTCAAATTGTGCCTGAGAGGTTAGATCATTCTAGAGGTATGAAGGAAAGAAAACAAGGGGAGTTTCAGAGAAACACGAGAACTAAAGTCAGAAAGCTGTGATCGAGAGAGGAGGTGCATGGGTGAAAAAAAAAAGTAGAGAGCGGGGTTTGGAGAGAACTAAATATGGTTGTAGAGGGAAGCAAGATGAAGGAAGGAGATCATTCTATCCGGAGGTTTTTTTTTGGAAGAACTCGGCAATTGATTAGTGGGGAGTGAGGAAAGCTTTGGGAAGGTTGTAGAGGGGGCAAGCAAGGAGAACGTGATGGACTGTGAGGGTGCAATGGCAATTGTTGCAGAGGGGTTGGGGGAGCCAATAAGGAGATTGGAGTGAGTGAGGTGGGTGTGACCTATTCTAAGACGGGTAATATGAATGTTGTCGACACGAGAGAGGCTGTGGACATGAGAGAGGTTGTGGATGGTGGTTTTACAGATTTGTGGGCTGGATGACGTGGAGTTTGTTATCAATTTGGGTGTCCCATGAGGTTTGCCAGCGGTCACAAACAAGGGAAGCGATAAGCAGTTTAATGTCAGAAAGGGTTTTTGGAAATGGGGTAGGGGGAGGTTGAGAGCAAGCTTAGTGGCTGCATCAGTCCTGTCATTGCCAGGGATACCAACATGGCTGGGTATCCAGAAGAAAAGAATACTTTCCCTGCAGAGGGTGGGAGAAAGGAGTTTACGGAGGAGGAGATGCGATGTGGAGTTATCCCATTTAAGATTGAGTAAAGAAGTAAGGACAGCCTTGGAGTCTGAGAAGATGGCAAAGTGGCTGAGTGGAAAGTACTCAATAAAGTTGAGGGCAAGAAGGATGGCCTTGGCCTCAGTGGAAACGATAGACGAGTAGTCGGGAAGCCTGCTACTGAGGGTGATGTCTTGGATGACGGCAGCAGTAGCTGTCTTGTCACCTTCCTTGGAGCCATAAGTATAGATGGAGGTGTAGTTTGAGAGTTGGTCTTTGATTTTGTTGTGGAGGTTAAGGTGGGTTGGGTTTTTTTGATGAATGGAGAGGTCCAGGTGGATAGAAGGGAGGGGGATGGCCCAGAGAGGAAAAGTGGGCCAGGAGAAGGTGCCAAGAGTGGCGGGGTTAATGCCGAGATGGAGGAGATCTGATTTAATGCGTAAGCTAAAGGGAAGGGATAGGGTTTTAGTCCTATCAAAGAGGGAGGAGAAATTGGGGTACCTAATAAGGTTGTAAACAGGGTTCTCGGTGTTGGTGAGGCATATCTGAAAGCACAGGAGAGGCTAAGCTTTCTACACCTTAGCAGAAAGGGGGGTTCGTTGGCTTCAACATGAAGGCTGGGGGTTGGGGAGGTCCTGTAGGCACCCAGACAAAGCCTGAGGGCTTCATTTTGTATGGTGTTGATGTGGTTGAGGTAAGAGTTGTGAGCGGCACAGTAGACAATATTGCCATGGTCAAGCTTGGCACGAATAGTGAGTCTGAAGATTTCGAGGAGAGCATGGTGGTTTGCACATCAAGTGGTGTTGGAGAGGAGGCGGAGAAGGTTGAAGGAGCTGTTGCATCTCTGTTTCAGGTTGGTGATGTGTTGCTCGTAGGAGAGCTTGGGGTTTAGCGTTAAACCCAGAAACTTAGTGTGTTCAACTTTAGGGATGCTATTGCCATTGAGCACGAGGTTGGGTTTGGGGTGGAGGTTGTTGAAATGACAAAAGTGCATGCAGACTGTCTTGTCTTTGAAGAATTTAAAACCGTTATTGTTGCACCAGTCTTGCAGCCGGTTGAGTTAAAGCCAATTTTTGACAAGAGGAAAGCTAGGGGAGGAGTAGAAGATGGTGAAGTTGACCACGAGAGGGCACGTTTGATGTTGGGGCCAAGGTTGTCCGCGATGTCATTAATGCTCAGGTTGAAGAGTGGGGAAGAGGATGCTGCCCTGGGAGACGCCCTTTTCTAAGGGGTAGGGGTTGGAGAGGATGTGGCCAATGCAAACTTGGAACTGCCTGGGTGAGAGGAAGTTTTGAATAAAGAAGGGGAGGTGGCCTCTGAGGGCGATGGTGTAAAGTTTGCTGATAATGCCGTATTTCCAAGTAGTGTCTAAATCTTTATTGAGGTCCAAAAAGATGGCAATGAAGGTGTGTCTTTTTTGCAAAGGATTTCCGGATAGCAGTGTCGAGCCTAATTAACTGGTCTAGGGTATTTTGACGTTTCTGAAAGCGGCTTTGGTGAGGGGAGAGGATTCTATTGGTCTCAAGGAACAGTTTAGTCTCTGGTTAATGATCCTTTCTATAATTTTACAGAGACACTAGGTGAGGGCGATGGGGCAGTAGCTGGAGGGGCCGGTACTGTCCTTCTCTGATTTGGGGACGGGGTGATGATAGCTGTCCTCCAAATAGGAGAAAGGAGTGTGAAGACCAAATGTGGTTGATGATGGTGAGTAGCTTAGTGGTGGCCTTGTTGGGGAGGTGTTTAGGTACTGATAGGGGATGTTATCTGGGCCTTGCAGGTGCAGCCAGCGTCGTTGATGGCTTGGTTTAATTCAGAAAGGGTGAGAGGGGTGTTGTAGCTTTCGGAGTTGTCGGAGGGAAAAGTGATTCTCCGGGCTTCATCACAAGCTTTTTTGATTTTGAAAGCATTGAGGTAGTTGGTGAGGACGAGATGTTGCTGAAAGAGGCGGCGAGGTGGTCAAAGATGTCCTTTTTGCGGTGAGAAGGTGTCCATTCAGAGATGGGAGATGGGAGACTTGCCCACCCTGCCATAAAAGCTGTTAACCATTCTGCCAATCTTCTTAGTGGGTGTGTTGGTGGCGAGAGAAGAGATGAAGTTGTTCTAATTGTTGATTTTACTGTCCTTGATAGTGCGCCTGGCCTTGGCACGGCTGATTAGAAGAGGTTGAGGTTGTGGGTGGTTGGGTTAGTTTTGAAGTTACTGAGGGTCCTTTCCTGTTCTTGATGGTGGTTTTGCAGTCATCAGAGAACCAGGGGTTGGGAGTGGGGGGTTTGGAGGTTTTGGGAAAAGAGCAGATGGCGATGTTGATAAGGATGTTACTGAAGTTTGACATAGGATCCTTACCATCAAGGAGATGAGGGGGAGGTGCGAGTCGCAGAGGGTTTCGAAAAGGGGCCAGTCTGCCTTCTCAAGGTTTCAATTGGAGGTGTGGTCAGTGGGGTTTGAATGTTGGAATGTATAAGAAGAGGGTAATGGTCACTACCACAGAGATCAGCAGTGACCTTCCAGTTAAGATCAAGGAGGAGGTTGGGGGAACAGATAGACAGGTCAATACAGGTGAGGGAGCCTGTGGCAGGGGGAAGGTAGGTCGGGGAGTTAGTGTTGAGCAAGAAGAGGCTGTGCTGTCGAAGAGTGTTTCGACAAGCCTGCCTCTGGGGGTGGTGGTATTGGAGCCCCACAGGGGAGTGTGGGCATTGAAGTCACCAAAAAGGATGAAGGGGGAGGGCAGCTGAGAGATAAGGTTGTTAAGGCTGGTTGGCTGAACGTTGGCATTAAAGGGGGAGGGGAGGGGGGGGGAGGGAGAGAGATAGATATTGCAAAAAAAGAAGGTTTTGTGGATGGAGATAGACATACAGATGGCCTGAAGGTCAGTGTTCACATGAACAGGGCTGTGTGGGATATTGTGTCTAACGAGAATGAAGATGCCCCCACAGGCCCTGTTGGCATCCACTTGATCTTTATGATAGCAAGTGTAGATGTTGAGGTAATAGTAATGGTTAGTGGTTTTATTGGTGTTAGTGGAGATTGCGCTTGAGTAGGAAGGTTAGTGTGGAGGGAAGCGAGAAATTGTTCCTGTTCTCCAGGTAAGTTATGTTGGGATTAAGGGTTTTCAGTTTGGTTATCTGCTTTTCCTGAAGCCAGGTGGGTCAGTATTTTGAGAAGGAGGGATGGCTGGCTGGGTGAGTACCATTGCAATTGGTGCAGCAGCGCGCTTTGCTGCGGTAGGAGTTTTTACCATGGCTATACCTCTGGCACTTACGACAACAGAGGGGTTAGGAATGTAAGAGGTGACTGGGATTCTCAGGTAGCCAGCAGTGATGTGGGAGGGGAGAGTTGGTGTGGCAAAAGTCAGGAAGATGGTATTGGTGGGTGTTTTGGCATTCTCTCTCTTGAGGACGAGACGACGGGCTTCAGTAATGTGTTGATTGGCAAGTTCCTCTACAAGGTTTTCATCGGTCAGGTAGGCAAAGTCTCTAGTTCTGATGATAACGTTGCTGGAGTGTAGAGAATGGTGGTGGGTGACTAATGTCAATACCGGTATTGGCTAGGGTTTTAGTGGTGAGGAGGATGGTGGCTTGAGTGTCCCTGGTGCAGTGCACCAGAAGATTGTCAGGTTTGAGAGTAGAGACCTTGGGGAGGGTACCGACAAGGCCTTGGAGTGCCTTGTGTATGAGAAATGGGGAAACTCTTTTAAAACTTTCTGGTTTATTGGTGGACTGTATGATTATAATTTTGGATGCGGGGGCTAAAGAATGGTCAATGGAGGTAGCAGGTTGATCACGGGGAGGGGAGGGGGGGTCAAGGCAGAAGTGTTTTGTCATGATGGAAAAAAACCAAGGGCCGAGAGACCCGAGGCAACTAGAAAAAAAAAACACGGAACTACTATAGAAGAACCGCTGTACAGGTAACGATAAGGTGTGAAAGTCTGGTCAGAATGGGTGGTAAGAAAAACAAAAGAACGATCTCACCAAAAGCAGATACCCATCCACAGAGAGAGAATTCCTGAAAATGAAGATACAAAACAAAATATAGGTGGTAAAGTGCAAAGTAAAGTGAAATGGAATAAAATGTTTGAAAGAATTGAATAGAAATCACGTTGCTCTCAACACATTCTTCTGTAATTATGATTTATAATAGTGTTGCTTTTTTAATTCTTTGCTGCATTATTTTGAAAAATGCAACTGTCTGTACTGGTTTGCAACTGTCTGTACTGGTTTGCAACTGTCTGTACTGGTTTGCAACTGTCTGTACTGGTTTGCAACTGTCTGCTCTGGTTTGCAACTGTCTGTACTGGTTTGCAACTGTCGGTACTGGTTTGCAACTGTCTGTACTGGTTTGCAACTGTCTGTACTGGTTTGCAACTGTCTTTTCTGGTTTGCAACTGTCTGTACTGGTTTTCAACTGTCTGTACTGGTTTGCAAGTGTCTGTACTGGTTTGCAACTGTCTGTACTGGTTTGCAAGTGTCTGTACTGGTTTGCAACTGTCTGTACTGTACTGGTTTGCAACTGTCTGTACTGGTTTGCAACTGTCTGTACTGGTTTGCAACTGTCTTTTCTGGTTTTCAACTGTCTGTACTGGTTTTCAACTGTCTGTACTGGTTTGCAAGTGTCTGTACTGGTTTGCAACTGTCTGTACTGGTTTGCAACTGCTGTACTGGTTTGCAACTGTCTGTACTGGTTTGCAAGTGTCTGTACTGGTTTGCAACTGTCTGTACTGGTTTGCAACTGTCTGTACTGGTTTCCAACTGTCTATACTGGTTTCCAACTGTCTGTACTGGTAGAATTTTGAAACTAATGAGCAATGTTAAAGTAATATTCTACAGATTTTCATTTTGAAATATATGATAGAAGACTTAAAGAAACAATTTGCTGCAAAAATCATGTTGATATCTTTTTCCGTTCAGGAGTTATTGTATTTCAAAGATTACATGAGTGGTTGAAAATTGACCTCGCAGTATAAAATGTGATGTCATAAAGGCAGATGCAAGATAATTGTTATGCATTTCTATAAAACCAAAAATTTTTTTTTTTTTTGACTTAAAGTATAAGGTTAATGAGCAGATGAGACAAACACGTTTTTATAAATTGCACATCTCAATAATTAAAAGAAGAAAAAATCCTTCCAGTAATTGAGGAAGAGGCAATTAATTTCAAAGAAATACACAAACAATTGTCTTGGATTTGCCTTTATGACATCACACGGTCAGATCACTGTTCAACAGACTCACGCAATCTTTGTAATGCAATAACACCTAAACTGAACAAGATATCCACTTGAATTTTGCACCAAATTGTTTCTGAAATAGTCTTCCATCATATATATCAAAAAGAAAATTCATGGGAATATTTCTTTAACAAGCACAACCAATATTGAAGACTAAATTACTGAAGAATTTCTTTGAGAGAATAACATTCAAATCTTCATAATCCTGTCTCATCAGATATGAATATTCAAGCAACAGCTGGGATGAATATTCATACTTCAACTGGGTCTGTGTTTAGGATCAAACAAGCAGTGGTCAGAGGCAACAGACCTTATAGACCATTTCAAATCTGAATAGGCAATTTCCAAAATAGTAATTTAAACAATGTCACATAGCCAAAATTTGTGTGTACATAATGGACCAATGGCACACTGGGGTCTTTAGCTGTCTGCAAAAACATGCTTTCAATCGATAAGCATATGTGTAAAATATATGAAGGTTAAGTGCATGCATTGTTGCATACAACTTTTGCTGTATCAACTGCAGCTGATTGGTTGGGTAACAAAGTGAAAACTCTCCCAGCAGATGATTGGTTGGGTAACAAAGGGAAAATCGCCCAGCAGTTTATTAAGGGATTTCATCACGTGACTCTAACTTAACTGGACTCCATTTTGCCGTGCATAGTTGTCGTTGCGTTTCACCCGTCTTCACACAGCTCAGTCTCATCACACGTACAACAAACATACTACATACTAACCTACAAGTATCAGTTCAGTGAATTTTACTACTTGCAGTTTTTTTGTTCACTTCCGATTTGACTTTATATTTTTCTTAAGTTTTTTATATTCACTGGGTATACGAAGAGTAACTTTAACATTGACGTCAGCTGATTGTTCGTTATACTCAGACAAAGCCTATCATACCTGATATAAAGTGCTCGCGGCAAATTTTGGTGTATAAGGCCTACCGTAGGTTGAAAGCCATCGCGTCGTACAGCAGAAACCTTTGAACGTCGTCAGGATCAGCTGGAAATTGATAAAATGTTTTTTATTCCCCCACATACATCTATTAGTGCAACCAACAGCACAGCAAGATTCTAGCATAATTATCTTACAAAAATATACTTATATAACAACATGCAAGTGTATGTAGGCCTAATTAAGTGTACAGCAGACGACAGTGTTCCTGCCCGACAAAATTGCGATGTAAACAAAGTCATGTGACCTTATGACATCAGCTGAAACACCCTTATTGGTTGAAATTCTGAAGTAATCATGGTTGGTTGCTTTGAGTAACTTTTCTGATTTTTATTTTCGTAGGTCGGTGCTGCCATCTCTATGACCTACACCACAGGTCAGCCGATAGTCTTTGTAGGAACGGGACAGACGTACAACGATTTGCGTAATCTAAATGCTGATGCAGTCATCAACACCCTCCTGAAAGCCTGAAAATATTTGGTTGTTCTTTTCGCTGCATGGGAAGGGAATGTGCATGAATATATACGTGCTTGATATACATTCTGATTATGATATCTTTCAGTAATATAGTAATTGAGATTACTCTAGAGCAATCCTTCAAAGCAACATTTAAATTTGGATCACTATTATTATCTTAGAGCTTATCTTATTGGGTATGGGAGAAGTTTCACCTTCTGACTACTTTCTTAAGTAATGACATGGAACAAAGCCAGATTTTGAAATATTGGTTTCCAAGGGTCAAATCTTAAAGCAGTGCAATGAGATTTTACTGATCTTTTTAAAAACAAAAGTGCAAAACTGGGGCTGCCTGGCATTTCTAGAGATGTGTGTTCTCATGATGTTGTTTTACGGTCAGTAAAGGAACTTGTTAGTGTAATTACCTTTTTGCAGCTGTATTATGGCCAAAGTTAAAAAGAAATTTTCGATTCCAACCGAAACAACTAAACCTTGCCAAAATTTTGAAGCTGGGAATAGGGAAATGAAGGATCGGTATGAGCAATGGACATAATGACTTTCTGTTAATACACCACAAATTTGATTTCATTTCAGTGATACTTTCAGTTGAACCATAAACCAATTTTTTGTTTTTTTATTCTTCAGGGTTCCTGGTTTAATGATGAGAATAATTTGTAGGCTAACTTAGCTCTTGGTTGCTATAGGTAGGTTTTTATCATAGTGGACGGAGAGGGGGAAAGGAAACATGTTCCTTAATACTTTGATTACCATTGTGTCACTCCTCGTGCATTTGGGTTTTTTTACTTCAGTTTAGCTCTGCTCCAATTCTTCAGAGTATATCACTGCCTCTTGCTCATTATGCTTTGAAATTTATCAACATAAATGCTTTTATTTGGGCTTAGTAAAGTATTTCTTTCTAGAGTATATCACTGCCCCTTCCCCATTATGCTCTGAAATCTATCAACATAAATGCTTTTATTTGGGCTTAGTAAAGTATTTCTTTCATTTCATTTTCTTTAGAGTATATCACTGCCTCTTGCTTATTATACTCTGAAGTTTATCAACATAAATGCTTTTATTTGGGCTTAGTAAAGTATTTTTTTTATTGAATTCAAAATCTCCATTAAATGAAAGAAGTAATTCCCTCGTTCCATTTCATATTCGTGGAAAAATCTTTTCTTTCTGTTATATAGTATATTTTGAATAGGTCCTTTTGTATTTTGGAAAAGAAGTTACCAATTTGTGGTCTGAAACACATTCTGTAAACTCAGGGAATCTTTCAAAGTTCTTCAATTGCTTTAAAGAAAATAAAGATAAAAATGTGTTCTCCTTTGGTACTACTGATGTGGCCTTACCCCTCACTTTGAAATGGTAATTGTGATTGATTAAGATAGTTAAGGTGGGCCTCTGTGGTTTAGCTTTGATATCTTCCGCTTGGCATGCTAGAGGTGGGTCTTCAGTCATCAGTGCTTCATAACTGGTTCATCAAATGGCCATGGACATCTCTGTTATAATCTTAGCTGTTAAGGGACGTAAAATACATGAACTACCTATTAAGATAGATATGCGATATGAATTGGAATACCAACGTAAATATGAATGTGGTCAATTGTAGGTTAAGCTCGCACTTCAATCATATGATTGTTCTTTTCGTTTGAGGAAAACTAAAAATATTTGACGTCAGAAACATTGTTACTTCAAACAAATTGAAATGTTATATTTTTTTAAGAAGTGCTTTTATCTCATGATGCTTGAATGACATGATGAAGTAGCCCTCTTTAAGAGGAATGGTCCAGCAATCATTCATGGGCTTTGCACAAAGTTCTCCAGGCATATTTATAGTTAGGCTTAGCCAAGGACTAATCTGATTTGCTTTACTGCAAATCAGGTATGTGGTTTGAGCCCAAGATGAAGGACCTGTTGTGTACAGTGTAACAGTAGCTGGTTGCTAGCAAGTGAATTGTGAATTGACTGTGAAGAGGCTCTCAATTGGAAGGTATTGATTACCTCTGTGTTGTGTGTGGTGTAACAATAGATGTCTGCTTGTAAGTGAAGTTGATTTTGAGAAAATCGAGGGTGTCGGGTTGGAGGGATCTAAGTGAAAAAAATTCTTAATGAAATAAAAACAAACTTTCACTTTAAAACAAACTATTGGCAAACAACTCAGATGAGTATCGATAAAAGTACAAGGGGAAAGCAAATATGAGGAACTTAATCTCACAATTCATCTTGTTGGAAACTATAGATAAGGGAGCATATCCAATTCTTCCTTTAGGATCCTGACGAAAAGAAATTCTTATGTGATTCATTCAAGCATGAAGGCTCAGAGCACACATAGACTCAATGTGCACCTCCTGAATTGCATGGTTCAGATGTTATGCTTTGTGTACACACACACAATAGAGGGCTTAAAAGTTTCCCTTCAGTAAGAATTAGAAATCCCTTCTAATGTAGAAATAAAGAAAAATCTGTCGGGTGGTGAATCGGTGGTAAGCTTAATTGCCAAAAATAGTGGGTATGATGCAAGTTGCATCACTTAGTTGGTTATTTTGATGAAGTCCGAATTATTCGTTTTGTAACTCTTTGGTGAGGGCTATGAAATAAACATGATTATAAGATCATAAAAAAACAGTTACTTTCCAAGGAAAATGTTTGAATTTTGTAGAGACATTCCATTAGTTTGTAAGAAGATGTACACGTATATAAGGTTGGTAAATTTAAGTCAATTTGAGGAAAGCTTATTTTGCTGATGGAATTTATATTGTCAGCCTTGATTTAATTGTATGAAGTATTATTATATGGAAGCTATGTCATACAATATATTCATTTCTGGGGGAATAGAGATGCTGCTATTTCTTTCACGGTTAAAATTTTGCAGCTGCTGCTACAGAGGGAATTTAGCATTAGAAAACAGATTTTACAGTTATTAATGTTTTTGTGAAGGTTTGTAAAAGTTTAAATATAAAGGTAGGCTTTTCAGGACTAGAGGTGCCCAAGTGGCTTATATATATTCAGACTGGAAATTTCACAAAGTTTTTGTTTGAATAATTATCTGACGTATGTCATGGTTACTTTATTGGATGGTTGAAAAATGGTTTGGTAAGAAAGCGTTGTGATGGGGAGTAAGTTGGGTCAGTACATTATACTAGGCAAGATATTAAGTTACAAGTAATGTAAGTTGCAAGTAATGTAAATTGAAAATATGGTATTGAGTTTATGATTATATGAAGGAAACCCTTAATAAGTTCCCTAAGAGTATGTTTGTAGCAAAATAAGAATTTTGCAGTTGGTTTACGTTTTTGTGTTGTTGTTTTTGTGGATTATAAGAAAAACTGGTAATCTTGATAATGAAAGAACCATTGAATAATTGGAGACGAGAATAATTGATATTTTGTAAAGGGATGGACTTTAATGGACTTCTTTGACTAAAAATTACAAAGCAAATAAATTACAAAGGGAAAAAATCAAGTAAGTATGATTCTACCATTGTAAAACATTTATGCAGATTATTCTGAATATTTTGAATTATGCTGCAAGATCATGAATTGAAGAATTGTAAAGTTTTTTGACATTTTGTCAAAGAAATATGGGTTATTTGGGTGTCACAAGGGGAATAAAATGATTTTAAAATGTAAGTTTATCACATGTTCGACTACCTTGGACAAACAAACAAGTTATCCGGATAACCATGATATTTACTTGAACTGCCTGGATGGAAAACTTTTAAGTTTTAAACAAAATTTGTCTTGCATGTAGACAAATTCTACGGGCAACATTTACTTTCAGGACAACCACAAATGAATGATATATAGCGATCAATAGGCTTGGTTGATAATTTAATCCTTGGATCTTTCATAATATTTAGGGCTTGGCATCAGTGGCGATGAACAGGGGAGGGGGAGGGGTGGAGATTTCCCCCAGAAAATTTAAGGTGCCATATTTTATCCGATTTATAGGCTTTGACCCCCCCCTCCTCCACGACGAGACAAAATTTCCCTTCTCTTGCCTCCCCATCACCAAAATCCTGGTACCGCCACTGCTTGGCATATGCATGCTATTTATTCTATGAGGTTGTAGGGCAACACTCTTGTGTATAAATTAATTATAAAAGTATTCTGTATGTAATATTGAAGAGTTTCTGTAATTCATAAGTGAACTAAATTGTATTTAAAAAGAAGAAAGAAATATGAGATCCTTTTAATTCAAGAAAATAAATATGTAAGGTTTTGGGACATTTTTTTAAGGAAATTACTTGAATTAAAAGCTATGGAGGGCCATTGTTTCTGCAAGTGTATTCTTAAAGGCCAGTTGTTGTCTCTAATGTACAAGGTAAATGAAATTCAAATCCTGTGTTTTGATTGGTCGAAACACAATGGTATAGTGTGCACTTACATTGATGGGCCAATCAGTATCGTTTTGGAATAAATTGTATGCCACCACATTTTAATTACGATAGATGGAGTTTAAGGTGTATACCATAATATTGTATGCAAGATTGAGAAATTTCAGCCTTATTTTTCATGTGATATATACTATTGGTTTGAACTTTTAAAGGTAAATGTAGCCCAAAATAGGAGCCTACTAATCAAATCAATATTGTATCTCAATATTTTATGTACGAGTGGAAGCAATGTTGAATATTGATGGATTTGAAAAATGTGGAAATATGTATTTTGAACTATATACAAATATATTTAAGAAATGAGAATAATATTTCTGGTTGTTGCGTTTGTTGTACTAATGTTGTGAATATTCTCGGTATGAATCTTGTTTTAAACAAGGAAGGTGGGGCTGTCCTTTTAAACTTGCCATGTTCAGCTAGATATTGTGATATGGGTAGGGGTGTATGAATTTTGGGGCATAATTGCACCTTTCCTAATACAAAGGAAATGCTATATGTATCCCTGTGGTCACTGCTTATTTCTCATACTCATACAGCCATGCTTTTTCTTCTACCTATTCATATAGTACAACGGAGAGTTCACCCATGTAAAAAGGTGATTTTAAACTTCAAGTATGCCATTTTCTGCATGAATTACTCAATAAAACACCAGAAATAATTGCCTGGGATGAAATATGCAAATTTGGTCAAAATGGTGCTTATGACTTGGAAAAAAAAGAAGTTATTTGCTTTCCAGACATGTTTTATTTGCAAAGTTGGCTCTCCAAAACGTATATGTGAAGAGTGAACCTCTTTGATAACAATAACCTCTCTATATATATATATATATATTTTTTTTTTTCCTGTACACTTTTCCTCCCATTAATTTGGAACATTACATTGAGACCAAATCTTCTGCAAACCACCTCTTCTGCATGATTTACACGACTAGTGCAAAGACATGTGCATCCACTCCCAGATACATGCATCTACTCGATGAACGCTTGTAGCAGTGGGGCCTCGGCAAAATGAATTTAAAAAAAATGTAAAAAACAATATGAAGACTTAATTTCCCAACGAACTAAAAAAAGTCAAATGAGACAATTTTTACTCATTAAGTTTTTGATAAATTTTATCTGGGACTCCTTGATCAATACAAATATGTCCCAATAACACCAGTCAGTCTAAAAATGCCCCCATGCTTACATGAAAAACAAACAAGTTTTCCCCAAAATAAGGGAAATTTTCCAAAACTTGAAGGGGTTTTCCAGATTAGCAGCAACTTTTGATGGAAACAATTTACCAGTGCAATTTTTCCACTTGTCACTGAATTTTTTGTTCCCCCCTCCTCCTGAGAGGGGACTTCCTACGCCCCTGTGAGTGGGGTGTTTGCATCTACTTGATGAATGCTTGTAGCAGTGGAGCCTCGGCAATATTAAAGTAGGGGTTGTGCTGGTGGTAAATGTTGTTCTTAAAATTGTATTGGAGGTAAGATGGGGGGTTTGACAGTGGGTTGTAAGGGTGATCAAGTAATAGCAGACCTGCCAACTAGTATGATTTTGCCGTATTTAATACGGGAAAATGTTGAGAATACGATTGTACGTTTTTTTGCACCAGAATACGATTTATTTATTTTAATTTTTATTATTATTAATATTTGTTTTTTTTACTCGTACTTTTTACGCTCGGTTGGCGTTCATGTCCTCTTGAAGGATTTTTGCCGACTTAACAGATTCAGATTATTTTGCAGCTGCTGCCAAAAAGTGTAGACTACAAGTTAATTATGCATAAGGCAACCTACCTTAAGCTAGGGCATCCGTGATTGGTGCATGGAATGTAAACAACAATTTTTCGTCCGAGTGTAGCCAATCAGAACGTTGCATACGAGAGATGAATGATTGTCTCGGTGCCAATATACAAACGAAACGTGGTCTGGTAACTAACGTTATATGTGTTAATTGTAATACACACAGTTTTAACAGTGTTTCAAGCATGTTGTAATTTGTATTTAGTGGTAATTTTGTGAGTGATATTAATGTTTAAATATGGCTTTGATAATGGTAATTTTTTTTCAGCCACAGTAAACCTTTGTTTTGTACATTTTGTTTGAAGAGTACAGTTTTTTTTATCAAAAATAAACTTTTGTAGTTCCAGAATACAATTGGGTGATCCTAAAGGTTGGCAGGTCTGTAATAGGGATCGTTTGAAGGGGGAAATCTAGTAGTATACGTTTGACAGTGAGCTTCTCATAGCAAATAGGTGGGGTGAGCCACCTTGCAGGTGATAGGGGATGTAAGGTGATAAAGGGGTTGATGTCGTAATAAGAAGTTAGAACCCCATAAAATTTTAGGCAAAGTTATGGATACTTTTTTTTAACATTCTTTCAGGAAAAGATTTGAAGTGTCTCAGTATGGCAAAAGGAGTTACAATAAATATTGAAAAATACAACACAAATAAACAACCGAAGAAATTGTGATATACTTTATATTCCTGTTATTTGCAACCAGGACACGTTTCTGACAACACAATCCTTGGATTTTATTATATATACACTTCATATGAAACAATAAAAACAATAAAAAAAAAAACATACATGAAACAGCTTTACATATCTTATATCAATATTACATATTTACAGCATCATACATGTGACCTAAAAATAATTTCATTCTCTGCATTTACTTTTCCATATCAAATATGAAAAACATGATATACAGCACTTTATATACAATTCCATATTTAAGGATCAAGACACGAATACAAGGACATTTCTATACACCTTCATGAATCATTTTGTAACATTTTAATTGATGTGAACACCATTAACATGCATATACATAGTACTTCATTAAAGTTGATCGTATCATTTATTCATCTGCAAAGTTTCTTGTTTCTGTTAAATCTTATATCTCCCAGTACTTAGCTTGACTTCTTTACTTTAAAGAATTGATCACCAATAATCAAACAATCACAATCTTATTTTTAATTCCTGATAACTGATATGCTAATTAAGTTATTCTAATATTGAACCTCTTCTACCCTGGTTAGGGAGGCTGGGTAGTGCAGTTGGTAAATAATATTGAACCTGTTCTACCCTGGTTAGGGAGGCTGGGTAGTGCAGTTGGTAAAGAGTTGGACTTTCATGCTGAAGGTCCCTGGTTTAAGCCCAGACAAAGACTGCGTACACAACAGTAATACAGAAACTTGGCATTGAAGGTTGCAAGGAAAGAATGTGGCCATCCTACTTCACCATGCTGTGGCTCAGGAAGAATGGCACTTTACCAAGTCGCAGCTCAAAGTATCGGATTAACTTTACCCTGGTTACAAGATGTCTGATTGTGAGTGCAACACAATAATACAAGATATTACCAAGCAACAAGCCCATTCCCAATTTCGGTCATCTTTTTGTATCAATACATAAATTCATTAAAGGCAGAATATTTTCCATCTGTAAGGCAATCACATTTGGCTAAATTATTCCTCTGTTCGTATAAAATAAAGCGAGAAAAAAAAGAAGCTATATTGCATTACGGAACTTGATTTTAATCAACAACATCGAATGAGAATCAGCCTGAAACTTATATCGAAATGCCTGAAACAGTGATAGTTCCCCGAAACAGAAATTAGATTGTGTGTGCCTCATCTGTAATCACTGGCAAATTTATTGAATTAATTTTGCCCCAAAAAGGAATAAAAACCTTGAATATTCTGACCTTCAGGCACTACATTACTTCAAAGAGTGAGTAAACCTTTGTTTGTTGAACTGGAAATCTCTAGCTTTGCAGTGAGTGTGAAAATGAATAGACAATCTTTATCGTTAGTTACTAAAATTCATTGAAACATTTGTAACATCATAAGATTGATACGGATAAAATGAAAAAACTCACAGATTTGTTCACTTCACTAAACTGAATTCCACAAACAAATAGAGAAATTCTTCACTTATCTGATTTCATAAATTGAGACCATAGGTAGTTCAGATTAAAAGTTTGAAAAAGTAAGGGATTCCTGTCATCCTCAAAATAATATTGATTCAAACTCGAATGATGCCAGTGACTTTTTAAGTTGTTTTAAGGCCATGTGTTAATATCATGATAACATCATCAACTCATCTTTACATCATTTTTTCACACAAAACAAAAACACTTCACAGAAATATAAAGTGTTTGTGGCTTTCATATGTTGTAAACAGGTGAAGAAATTTGCACTCGGAATACTAATGTCTTACCTGAAAGATGTTCAATTTGTACTTATTTATTGAAGTTATTGAATCTTCAAGATTTCATTAATGAATTTTTCATGATATTGCAATTTGAACAATGAATCATTTAAAAATGAAAGCAATAAAATGTTAAATACATTAAATGTGAACAATATGGATACCCTGGAATTGACTGAATATTGCATTCAATCTGCACGTCAATTGTTTTGTAACTGCCATATTACGGAGTGTTCCATTTACTTAGGAAAGCATCATACATTAGACTTTCATATGTGCCACCTTATCAATGACACTGGCTCCTTCCCCTTATAGCACACACTTCTTATATCGCAAAATAGCTTTAGTTGCTAATATTTTAGAATAACACTTACAATCCCTAACAAAGCCTTAATGGTACTGAATGAAAACTACATAATATCAAATTTGTAACATCACCAAAGTTGTTAGTGTGGTTTGCAGCATTATCTAGGGAATTGATCTGCGGTGGACTAGCGCCATATCCAGGTTGGGAAGGAGGAAGGGGGGGAGGGGGGGGGGAGGGGGGGGGGCTCATGTGCTCTCATCCCCTTTCACCAATACTAATTGGGAATAAGCACTGGTGGGCCTGAATGACTCAAGTTGGATTTAATTTAGGAAAAGGTGTGATATCGGCATATGGACATTCAGTTCAAAGTTTCTGATTGGTTGGAATTTCAACCAATAGCAAAATGTGCCTCTTTCGATCATATTTCGCTCTATATTAATAATACAGCAACAATTTCTGAGACAAGCATTAATGTGGCCGAATGGATAAGGCAGTAGGCGTCAAGCAGTTTGCTTTTGTGCCAAATGTAATGAGTTTGAATCTGGTCAAGGCAAAACAAAATTCTTTATCTCTAACCCTCAATTGAATTAAAACATGGAGCTATTGACTGAGTTAATGTCAGTTAATTGCTCCATTATCAATCTGACAATGAATTTGTACGATTATGTTCAACTAAGCCGTGTCATGTTACCACGCATAGCATAGCAAGGTTTAACGTCCCGTAAGCATCCAGTGCTGGACATTATATCAAGACTGTCACGGCTTTTGACAACCAGTTGTGAACTCACTGGTTGCAGACCCACTGGGATACGAACCCAGGACATGCGGATGAGAGGACAAAGCACTTATCACTACATCACGGAGATCTGTACATACTGTATGTACAACGTGCATGTACCTAATCTCCATACACATGCACACTGTATAATATACGCTTCCTTGTAATACATAGATGACGTGTGTAGTACAACGCATGTATTTACTGACGTCATTGTGATTTGTTTTAAGATGACAGCACATCTTTAAACCTTCAAGAAACTTGAAAGTGAACATCAGCATTTAAGTTCAGATATAATAACCTCCAAACATTAAACAAGGTGTAGAATGGCACTTTAGGTTGTATAATTAAGAACATCATAATTTTATATCATACCACACTGTACTCAATAACTAATCCGTTGAATCTGACAAGGTCTTGAACTATATAACAGCACACAATGGTCATTCATCCACATACATGATTTAAAAATTCACATCAACATACTAATAAATTTAAAGTTATCAAAATGGAAAAAACACAAAAAATATTACATTTTGTAAAAAAAATAAATAAATGAAAATAATATTTCATTTTGTGCATACATACATTTAAAGACCATAGGCAGTATATAAAAATTAAAACAACTGACGAAAACTAGTTCGTTGCATAATATACCGGATTAATTGGGCAAGATATCCAGAACTGCATGCTGGACATAGGTATGGAAGGCCATCACCGTGGAAGGCCATCACCATGGAAGTCCATCACCATGGAAGGCCATCACCATGGAAGGCCATCACCATGGAAGGCCATCACCATGGAAGGCCATCACCATGGAAGGCCATCACCATGGAAGGCCATCACCATGGAAGGCCATCACCATGGAAGGCCATCACCATGGAAGGCCATCACCATGGAAGGCCATCACCATGGAAGGCCATCACCATGGAAGGCCATCACCATGGAAGGCCATCACCATGGAAGGCCATCACCATGGAAGGCCATCACCATGGAAGGCCATCACCATGGAAGGCCATCACCATGGAAGGCCATCACCATGGAAGGCCATCACCATGGAAGGCCATCACCATGGAAGGCCATCACCATGGAAGGCCATCACCATGGAAGGCCATCACCATGGAAGGCCATCACCATGGAAGGCCATCACCATGGAAGGCCATCACCATGGAAGGCCATCACCATGGAAGGCCATCACCATGGAAGGCCATCACCATGGAAGGCCATCACCAAAGTCCAACCTTCATAGTCATCAAAAGCACGCAAGCAATGAGTGTCTTCTCTTATTTCTTGAAAAATATGACCTCTATTTTTTTGTATATATTCTCATACATTTTGTTTATACTTGTCCCTTTGTTCTCCTATTTAGGTTCCTCATTCTTCCTTAAAGGCCCCATTGGAAATAAGCTTTTGTTTGAAGACTCTCTTGAGCTATCCTTGGTACTAATTTGTTTAACTCTATCTTCCTTGCCATTTGTAAACTCATTGTATGCTCCCTTCTGGTTCACCTTGGTGGGCTTTACTTTCTCATTTTACTTTCGCCTGTATTACATCTGATGCATTCCATGACCTTCATCATGTTTTTGCATGTATGTTATGTCTCTGTGCTGAGTACCAAAAAAAAAAAAAAAAAACATACCTCCCATTTCAGAGCTTTATTCTCCAAATTTTGAAATGGTACGTATTCAGTGGCAGAGCTACGGGAAAGGGGAATTTAGAAAATCGCTTTTCCCTGCAGAAAATTGTGTAAAGTGACCTAATTCATCTGATTTATAGGCTTTTGCTTCCCCATGAGACAAAACTGCCCCTCTCTTGCTCCCTCCCCTCCCCACCACTCAGCCTAAAAATCCTGGCGCTGCCGCTGCACAAAGAGAAAGTTTGCAGTACAAAAACATGACGAAAGTATGATTTACAGCCAATAGAAAATCAAATAGAGCATGATGGGACGAGGACCTGTGATGGACTGGCGTCCTGTCCAGGGAGTCATTTGCTCTCATCCACTTGAGCCATGGAAACCATGGGATAAGCATTGACCATACGAGTCTAATGGCTTGGGTGGATTCAACTATCAACAACTTGATGGGAGAAAGTTGAGATAATGGTGTAGATCTGTTGCCAACAACAAACATGTTTTGATCACATCTATGTGTCATTACACATCCCAGAAATAGAACATTTATTCTACGATAAGCGTTAATTAACAATTGACAATTTTAAAGGCAATCTTCAGTAAAACTAGTCCTAGATTATATGACAACAGGTTGGTGAATAATACATCATTAACACAGGCTTGGTTTAATTCAATTAAGTTTTTTAATAGCTGTGGATTGTTCTAAATATCCTTGCCTATCTTTTCAAACTGCAAGAGAAGTGTGGTATGTAAATCTTCCCAGCCTTTTAAAACAAAGAACAGGCGTTTGAACATACACAACACTTCACACAATCAAAAGGGGGCAACGTTGGTCATCTAGGTACATTTCTATGTATATAAATATGAAAGAGCAAAATAGGCGTAACGCAATGTGTACCCCAACCATAAAAATTGGGAGAAGGCTGTATTAGGACAACATGACTTTTTCTTGATGACTTAAAAATAACCAGAATACAGAAAGTTAAATAACATATTTGGAACAAATAATAAAAGCAAGTTTAACTTTTTTTTTTTTTTAAGTGTGACTTTATGATTCCTTATCATAAGAGTCAATGGGTAAAATCAAAATTTTGTTGACTTTCATCAATGGCTTCACTTGCTAACACAGGGTCAATTTCAGCTCAGCATTCTCCGTTAATTAATTTCTCTGACCCTAACAAATTTCCAGCTGTGACCTTACAACTTCATTGTAATTAGACAAGCATTTTTCATTTTCACACTGTATTGCACTTTCACCTGACAATCGTTTTTCATCATACTTTATTAGTACCACATAATAGGTCCACAAAGTGATAACCAAATACTAGTACTGCATAGTATGTCTGCTAAATGGTAACCAATTATTACCACATAGCACGCCTTTCTTCTATGGCTTCCAGTACACACATGACTTGTCCCTCTCCTTAAAAATTTGTTCCAGCAAATCATAACCACAAACTTAGTGTAGCAAATATTGAGACCACTTTATCTTAATTAAAATAAACACACAATAAGGACTTCATCCATTGCTAATATGATACTCAGCACCAACTTCCAAAACAACTAAGGTTTCCAGAATAAAGAAAATAAAGAGAAAAAATTAGACCCGACCTGGTTATTTATCAGGTCGGGTCTGACTGTTTATAACTTTAAGGAGCAGAACAACTAATGTACAAAAGAAAAATTATTTTTTCTAATAAAATTAGCTTTTGGGTACACAGTCCATAATAGGAATTATCAGAAAACCTGCCTTATAGTAAAGGTATGTTAACCAAAGAATAGTATCGGGATACCACAGAGCAACACATTTTTCTCCAATGTTTTTCGCATACCTCAACCAGTCCCCTAAAAATGAATTCATTCTTGATTTGGTTTTTATAGAAGTTACAACTTTGAAATCGATTTTATTGGTTTGTTTGCAATTGACCTCTTTGATTTAGTTGAATGACAGATTTTTTCAACCAATGACTGCACGAATTTGCCTAGCAACAAATTCTGCATAACTGAGAGGGGAAAAAATCCTACGCGATACAGTACTACTGGCTAACTAGCAGCAAAACTCATGCAGTCAATGCAATATACTTCACAAAACAAATTTCTGCACAAACAGACAAAGCAAA